>JAHWFP010219654.1:0-10021 GCA_023313725.1 Lithobius niger
ACATGTCCTTAGATAGGGATATCGTACATCGACGAGTAACTCCGTACCGGCCTCACGCAAATGGTCAGGTAGAAAAAATGAACAGTGTCGTTCTTAAAGCTTTTGGGGCCGCATATATCTCAAAGACAACTTTGCGAGAGTCATTACGGGGTTTCTTATGAATGTACAGGGGCACTCCCCATTCTACAATAGGTGTAACACTATCAAAATTATTAAATGGCAGAGAAATGAGAAGTAAACTGCCATCCATTTCCATAGAAACACCATCCCAAGATGTAACAGCCGCAAAGGCTAGCATTCACTCTGCCCGAAATAAGTTTAAGCTTGAAGCAGATTTCAGTAGGCATGCAACCGAAAAAGACATAACCATAGGCGACTTTGTTGTGGTTAGGCAAATTAAAGCTCATAAGCTTATGGCCACATTTCATATCAATCCTCTTAAAGTTGTGGCTAGAAAAGGTAATTGCGTGGTGATGGAGAGGAATGATGGTGTGATTATCAAGCGAAATGTAACTCATGTAAAAAAAAGTAAGTGTAGCCTACAGGGCAAAACAAAAACTAAACACAGAGTATGATCTGTCGAGCACAGACGATGAAACCTGTGAGCCTGTACGTAACACTGCTGAAGACAACACCACTGCTGCAATTAACATTACTGCCGGTAGGCCTTGCCGCAATGTGCGCCAACCAGCCTACTTACAGTCTTTATGTATTACAGTAAAATATTCTAACATGTAACCAGATAATCTAGTTGTAAGTTTGTAACCCAACAGTGAAATTCAATTGATGTATTTTGACACTAAAAAAAATGGTTTTTATTAGTTGGATTTTATAAAATTGGAACATTATTTTAAAAGAAGAAAAGAGATGTAATGTATTCGAGTATAGCTAAACATACGCACAGTGCTAGCGCGCATGCTCTGTAACTGAAGTGTATGATCGCTCTTTCTGTACCAAGACTCCGGGCAGTAAGCACGCAATAAATGCGACTTCCTCGAGACTGTGCCTCATCACTTTAATGTGCAGGTAACAACATTTATGACATTGCGTAATATTTTGAGAACTGATAAATGACTTGGAATATTCACCACATTTTAGTGTGTATACAATAATGTGTAGCATTACACTCGAATACTGTTGTAAACTACTCAACACATTCAAATTATTTCTTTCCAGTGTGTGTACAAGTAACCTGCGCTGTATACCGACTATCTGGTGAATGAGACTTAGAATATTCACCGTATTTAAATGGTTTTTTATCCTGTTTGTGTACACGTGTGTAGTCATTTTATACTAATTAATAAATGGCTTGGGATATTCATCACATTTAAATGGTTTTAATCCAATGAATCTGTATAACGACTTGGAATATTGATCGCTTTCGAATGTTTTTTTTTTCTCGTGTATGTACAACTGTATGTACAACTGTACAAGTGTGCTGTGTTCAACTGATTGGTAAATGACTGGAAATATTCACCACGTGCACATGCTTCTTTCTCGTGCCTGTACAAGTGTGACGAGTTATATTTGACTAATGCACGACATTCTAATATGTCTATAGTGTGTGAACATCTACATATTTGACTAACTGGTAAATGACTTAAAATATTCACCACATTCAAACGGTTTCTTTCCAGTGTTTGAACAAGTACGCTGTATTATATTCGAATAATTGGTAAACGACTTGGGATATTCACCGCTTTCGAATGTATTTTTCTAGTGTGTTTACAAATGTGCTATGTACAACTAATTGGTAAATGACTTGGAATATACACCAAGTGGAAATGGCCGTACAAGTGTGATGTGTTATGCAACATATCCAAAGGGTTTATCTCCAGTGTCAGTGCAACTATGTTGGGTTATATTTCAAACTGGTAATTGGTAAATGACTTAAAATAGTCACCACATTTAAATGGTTTCTCTCCATTGCATGTACAAGTGTGCTGCATTACATTCGAGTAACTGATAACTATCACAGACTAGGCTACTCACCACATTCAAACAGCTTCGTTTCAGTGTCTGTACAAGTACACTGTATTATACTCGAATATTTGGTAAACTACTTGGAATAATCACCGCTTTCGAATGGTTTTTTTTTCTAGTGTATGTAGAAGTGTCCTATGTACACTAATATTGGTAAATGACTTGGAATATTCACCAAGTCCAAATGGTTTCTTTCCCACGGCTGTACAAGTGTGATGTGTTACAATAGACCAATATGTAAATGACTTGGAATATGCACCGCATTCAAATGGTTTATCTCCAGTGAGTGTACAGCTATGTTGTGTAATATTAGAAACTGGTAAACGACTTAAAATGTTCACCACATTCAAATGGTTTCTCTTCAGTGTGTGTACAAGTGTGCTGCATTACGTTCAAGTAACTGATAACTATCGTAGACTACTCAGCACATTCAAACGTTTTCTTTCCAGTGTGTGTGCAAATAAGCTGTGCTGTATACTGACTAACTGGTGAATGACTTAGAATATTCACTGTATTTAAATTGTTTCTATCCTGTTTGTGTTCATGTGGGTAGTCATTTTAGACTTATTAATAAATGGCTTGGGATATTCATCACATTCAAATGGTTTTATTCCAATGTGTGTATAAGTACACCGTATTATATTCGAATAATTGGTAAACTACTTGGAATATTCATCGCTTTTGAATGTTTTTTTTTTCTAGTGTATGTGCAAATGTGCTGATTGGTAAATGACTTAAAATATTCACCACTTGCACATGGCTACTTTCCCGTGCCTGTACAAGTGTGACGAGTTATATTTGACCAAAGACACATACTTTCCGCGATCGCGGATTTTCACGGAAATCGCAACTACTAAAATGTACGATGTATTAAAAAAAATCTTCAAAATTTTTGGTCTGCTAGTCGTACATGGATTCCAAATATGTGATTAATTTTTCGCAGAAATTTAAAAGTTCGCGGAATATCACGGAAAATCGAATTTTTTTTCAGGAATAACCCAAAATTGCTGAAAATATAATAATTTCATCCTTTCAAAAGCCTTTTTTCGAGCAACGTAAGCAATCGTTTTAACCGAAACCGAAAGTTAGCAGCGCGCACGCTCTAGCGGCACTTCCAGCGGCGATTTCCGGCTTCACTTTCGGTTTGGTGGCGCATTCCGTTTTGAGAAAATGGCGTCGAGATCGCAATCCAATCTGTCCCACTTTTCCAAGAAAACTCCTGCACAACGAGCAACTGAGTTTCCAGGCAAAGTTTACGTTGATCATGGGTTACTATTTTGCAAAGTATGCTGCGTAACGCTTGATCATCGACGCCGATCAACAATTGTCGACCATTTGGAAACCAACAAGAAACACATTGCACGTGAGGCCGCCGCAAAGGATAAAGCAGGTGAGTCGGGAAATTCTAAACGTCAGCTAACATTAAACTCAGTGTTTGAAAATAAATCACAAAAGGCTCGAGACGAAGTGGTAGTTAGTTTATGCTCTAACAGCGTTGGACATTCCATTGCAAAAAGTAAATAAACCAGGCTTTCGTGACTTTTTGAGCAAACACATGGTGAATGGTAAATGTGTTCCTAACGCAGATTACCTTAGAAAAACAATGGTTGAACTTGTGTACACTAAACAGTGTCAAGTTATTCAGGAAATTTTAAATAAAGCCAATTGTGTCAACATAATGGCTGACAAAACAACAGATGTTAAACAGCGCCCAATCATGAATATCATCGCTATTCCGGGTTTAAAAAATTGTAGCAAGACCGATGTTGCCACACGAAAACTAGTGCCATACGTATACAATTGAACTAACTGCAGTCAATTCAGCAGAAGTTGCTGGTGCTGTGCTTCAGACCATAGCTCAAAATAACAAACTGTACAGTAAAGTTTCGAGCTTTACAAGTGATAACGTAAATTATATGGCAGCAAGTTACGCCATCATCAAAGCTGTGTGTCCTGCTTCTGTACACGTTGGGTGCTGGGCCCACATTTTTAATCTGGTAGGAGAATGTTGGAGTTCTTTCCCTGACGTGCACAAATTTGTGGCCTTCATGAAGATGATTTTTAATTTATCCCGGAAGAAAAGGCACATATATGTAGCTACCCTCATTGAATGTGGGATTCCTAATCCAAAAAATCCGCCAATGCCTGTGACGACACGTTGGTCATCGTGGCTGGAAGCTGTTGAGTGCCATTCTGCCAACTTCCAGTTATCCTGCACTAATAGGCAAGCTGGAAGAAAAGGGAGAAGTTACTATCGCTTTTGAAGGTGTGAAGACTATTGTTGAGGAATCATACGAAAAAATGGGGCTGAAACTTCGATTCATTGCCGAATTGTCTCATAAGATCTGCGTTGCAGTGTAGTTAATGGAGGGACGAACATTGGCTGCTCACAAAATTTACAATTATGTACAGAAACTTTTAAACTGGTTGTTAGCTCTTGAACAAAGGGATTTTTTGTTGGATGTCAAAAAGCAAAACTTCGACCTACAAGATTCGAAGCGCATACCAAGGAGTTCCATGCTGCAAGTGTAGCTTGCAGGAAAAAGCTTCAGAAATACGTTGATGGCAAGCAACCAGCCATGAGGGTATTCAAAGTGATGTGATGTTTTGATCCATTCAAAGTAGGCAGTTTACCACAGTCACTAAATGCCTACTCGGGCATTGCTGGATTAGCCAATCCATCACAAGAGCTAAAAACACAGTTGGGTGTTTATTTGAGGCAAATGTTGGGGAAGACGCTGCCAAGGACTGCGAAGATGAAGACGACCAAGAATTAAACGAATGGATTTTGGATTTTTGGTTTTTGTTAGAATCCCGAGCTTCCAAGCGTACACAGATTGCTCTGAAATGTTTATCCTTACCTCTTTCATCTATTGATGTCGAACGCTCATTCAGCACTCTTGGTGACGATTTAACGGACAAACGACAAAACTTGACTGTAGAAAACCTGAAGTACCTCACTGCTTTGTATTTCAACTCTACTGCTGTTCCACTTTTGGTGAGATTTTCTTTTTTTCCGCGCAGGCAGGCATTTTTTTTTTATTTCCTTCATGTTTGCTTGCGATCTATCTTACATAATAAAAAGCATGAATGTTGTCAGAAACTAAGTCTTCCCTTTGCATTACGCCCTCTTGGACATAATACAGACATTTAAAAAACAAATTTGATTTAGCTACAAGAAACCAAACTACACAGCAACTAAAGATGAAAAAGAACATTTTGCCGGCCCCCAGGCAGGCCGGCTAAAAATGGTTTCTTTTTTGCCTAAACATACTTAACCTGATAATTTTAGCATTACATTCCTCGAATGTGATGTCTCGCTGGAGGTTTTTTCGTTGTCTGTAGATGCCTGCTTGCTAGACCCTTCTGCGCATGTTCAGACCTTCCTATATAAGCGAGAGCGTGGTCGGTCTCTGCATTTATTTTCCTCTCAATCTGCCAGGCGGTGACTCGAGAGGGGAGGCGGGGCGAGCTTACCTTTATGTTTAAGGCAAAAAAGACACCATTTTTGGCCGGCCTAACTGGGGACCGGCAAAATGTTCTTTCTTTCTTTGCCAAACATATTAACCTGATAATTTTAGCATTATCAGCCGACCTCGTCAAGAGGTGGTGGCGGGCACCGTCCTGACGGGGAGCCCCGGGTTGCAAGCAGGCTTTCCCCAAAAAATTTAATAAAAATTCGCACTTTATTCAGAACAGAGTGATGAAACAGGAATTTGGATCTCTTTCGTAGGGATTTGTGGCCCTGAAACGGACCAAGGGTTCTTGCTTTCTTCTATGGATGGCTTGCTTCCATCTGGGATGGCTTGCTTCTGCTTCGTTCTGAATGTGCTTAAGGGGGTTGACCACAGTTCTGGCTGCGACGATTGGTCCCAGCCGGTGTAGTCTCTTCTCTTCTCTTGACATGTTCCTCAGGTAGTGGGAGGTAAAAGTTGTTGAGTGGCACCAGGATGCGGCTTGAAGAATTTCTTCTATAGGTATAGCGTTGTGGTGTGCCCATGAAGTGGAGATCGTTCCAACCTTGTGTGGTGTTGCTCACTCTCTGGTTAAATTGGCTTTATCGTATGCGATGTCGATTGTTTTCTTGATCCAACGGGAGATCATGACAGCTGAGGTCTCTCCTGATTGGAGGTCAACGGGTAGAAACAATTGATTTTTGCCTCTGTGAATGTCTTCGTCTTGAGTTCTTGTGAGGTAGAAGTGGAGAGCGCGGATAGGGCATAGTAGCCGTTCTGGTTCATCGCCTGTTAGGTTTGATAGGGCTGGGAAGCTGATGGGTTTAGGAGGTTCCGAAGGTTTTTGTGTTTTGTCTCGAAATCCTGCTCTTGGGTAGAGGGTTACTGAGGAGAAGTTTGGTCCGAATAGGCAGTAGGCGGGGTCTGCTGACAGTGCTTGAATTTCGGAACAGCGGACGCTGGCGGCCAGTGTAACAAGGAACACAGTTTTCCTGGTTAGGAAATAAAGGGAGCTGTCTTGCATAGGTTCGTAAGGAGCTTCCATTACGGATTGTAGGACGATGGAGAGGACCCAGTCAGAGATGAGCTGCCTTGTGGTTGGCCGGTCGTTTTCGAAGGAGCGAAGGAGGGCGGAGTTGCGGTAGTCATCTAAAAATTCGGTTTTGTTTGCTGCCTTAAAAACTGAGTTTAGAGCTGAGCGGTAGACAAGGATGGTTGAGCCTTTGAGTTTGTCGATGTCGAATAAATCAGTGAAGAACCTTAACAGTTTGGGAAGAGAGGGGTTGATTGGATTAATTTCCCTTGTGTAGCACCAATGAAACCATTTGGACCAGTGACTGTCATACATCTTGTTTGTTGAGTCTCTTGTGGCTTTTGAGGCGATTTGGGAGGCATACTCTTTATGAATTCCTGCCTTTTTGAGGAGTTTGATGATAGTGGTCACGCGTGAAGGTTTAGGTTTGGTAGGTTTGGGTGAAGCTTCGAGCCCTTTTGTTGAGATAGCAGGTCTGGAAGAAGATAGAGGCTTCTTGGGGTGTCGATTAGTAGAGATATAAGGTGTGCAAACCACGGGGCTGATGGCCAGAAGGGGGCCACTAGGATGAATATGCTTTGGCTTTCGTCCGCTTTTTGCAGTACCTGTGGGAGAAGCTTGAACGGGGGGAACAGGTATGTGTAGAGATTGTGCCACGGGTAGGTCAGGGCATCTACTGCTAGGGCTTGGTCGTCGTGGATCAGACTGATGTAGTGGGGAAGTCTGGCATTGTGCCTCGTGGCGAATAGGTCTATCATAGGTGTTCCCCAGATTGTGAAGAGCTATTCGCAGATGGACTTCTTGAGGCACCATTCCCCTGTGGGGGGAGAGCGACGGGAGAGGAGTCTGCAATGACGTTCCTGTTCCCTGGGATGTGGAGGGGGAGTAATGTGATGTTGTTCTGGATGCAGAGATTTTAAAATTTCGGATGTCAGGTTGTGTAGGAGCCTGGACTTCGTTCCACCTTCTTTCTTTATGTAGGCAAAGGCCGTGGTGTTGTCGGCTTGAATTTGTACTACTTGGTTTGAGAAGATCAGAAGAAAGTGCTTTATGGCAAGGAGGATTGCTTTCAATTCGAGAAAGTTGATGTGTCGACGTTTGTTTTCCTGCCGGGTGCCTGCTATTTCCAGGTTGTTTAAATGTGCTCCCCAGTCATGGTTTGAGGCGTCTGTGAAGATGGTGTGGTTGGGGGGAGGCTCGTGGAGTGGGACCGATTTGGTGAGGTTCGTGAAGTCTGTCCACCAAAGTAAGCTGTTGAGAGGGAAGTCTTCGTGGAACTGGAATAGGTAATCCGGGTTGAGGTTTGGGTTTGACAAGTTGTTGATTCTGTGGTGGTTGACTGGCCTTACCATCCATCGTCCGTAGGGAATGAGAGCCGCCATTGAATCCATTTCTCCGATGAGGGAGTTTAGTTCACGGAGGGAGAAGGTTTGTTGGTTTTGGAATACACGGATGTGCTGAAGGAGATCTTCTACTCTGTCGAGTGATGGAGAGATTTGGGCCGATGACAGATTAAATACGGCTCCGAGGAACGTGAATTCCTGTTGAAGAGTTAGACGTGACTTGGGGTAGTTTGGGGTAGCCCAGGCGATTTAGGAGGTTGATGGTGAAATCCCTCTCTTGTGAGAGCCGGATGCGGTCTTGGTTGTGAAGGGCCCAGTCGTCGAGATATGCGCTTGCTTTGATTTGGTGTTGGTGGAGATAGGCGACCATAGTTGTAGAACCGTGGTGAAAATTCTTAGGGCTGCGTTTATACCGAAAGGGAGACAGTGGAATTGGTACACTTGCTTGTTGTAGATGAAGCGGAAGAATTTTGTTGAAGATGGATGAAGTGGAACTTGTAGGTAGGCGTCCTCTAGGTCGATTGATATCGTCCAGTCGTTCTGTTTGAAGGACAGTCGGAAGGTGTCTAGGGTCTCCATCTTGAAGTGTGGGTTGTCTATGAATTTGTTTAGTGGTTTCATGTTGAAAATTAGCCGCAGGCCGCCTGATTTTTTTGGGCGTGTGAAAACGGTACTGTAGAACCTGGTCCCGGGTTCTTGCATTTGGTTATTGCTTTTTTCACTAGGAGAAGAGATATCTCGGCTGTTAGGGCGTGAGAGACTGGAGTCGTGAAGTTCCACTAAGGGCTTGATGTAAGCGGCGGTTTTATGATGAAAGTCGGCCGACAGCCATTTTTGATGAGCGAAAGGCCTTGAGTGAGGGATGCGTGTGAGCGTTTCCCAGGCCGGGTAAAAATGGCGGAGTCTCGCCCCGACCGGGAATCGGGAGAGATGTTGAGTGTCATTGTTTGCGGTTAATGTGTACGGCCACCGGGAGAAGAGTAACGGCTGCGGCGGTCGGGAGTCGCTGCGCGTTTCTGGTTGTGTCGTTGATTCGAACGGGGGTCACGGCTGTCGGTCTGACCGAAAGGGCTGGAGCTTAGTGGATGAGCTGTCGTTGCGAGAGTTGTGGGCGGGAGATTGTGCCAGTTCTGGAGACATGCGGTTGCCTTGATTCTTGCTTGATTTGGTTGACCGAAAGGCATGTCTGTCTTGACGAAATAATTTGGTTTACGGGAGATTTCCAGATGTGGGGCGAGTGACAGGATGAGGCCGCGGAAGAGTGTCAGACTGGTTGAATCGTTTAGATTGCGAGCCGACTTCAAAGCTGCTTCTCTTAAGAGTAGAGTGTTGTTAAACAGTGCTCGTGTGGCCAAGTTGACCGAATGGAAGGTTGCAAAACTTCCTTTCTGGAAAAGTTGTGAGATAAGTGTTGATAGGTTACGAATTTCTTCGCGGCTTGGGTCGGCCGAAAGCTTCTCGCTAAGGGAGTTAACGGACGTGTTCAGGACATCGCCTTGTGAAGCGGCACGTAGACCTAGACGGAGGCATTTGTCGTTGTCGTATAAAACAATAGAAGAGACTTCAATCAGTTTTGAGATGGAGAGGGCTGTGCCGAAATCCATTTTTACTTCACTGCAAAGGAATTCGCATTAGCGATAGGTGTCAAAGTTTTTGGGGTTGGTAGCACCATCACCGTGTGGTCGGAAGAAGCTAGATTCCCGGCCGGGACGCGGAGCTGGAGCTTCCGTGTCGAGGATCAAAGGCTCACCTTTGCCGAGAAGGGAGCCGCCGTTTTGAAGCAAGCAGGTGAGGAGAGTTGTAGATTGTTCTAAAAGGTTGCGGGGTTTTGCGTCTTTTTCGCGTTAAGCGAAACCGAAACCAGTCTTGAGACCTCTGTTGATGACTCGGTTGGCTTGTAAAGAAAACAATCTGGGACGGTGTCTCCACTGTTTTAAGGAGAGAGGCCAATGGGATAGTTGGGTCTTCTGTGTTGTCCTCTGGAAAGTGGATATGTTTCGCTGAAGGCGTGCGATTGGGGTGGCTTTGAGTGGTGGAGACCGGCGTCTTGGTGTTGACCTAAAGAGGATCTTGTTGCCTACGTTTGGAAGCGATGACGTCGGAGGTGTGCGAAAGCCGTTTTCGGCTGTCGTGACATGTCGTGGACGCAATCCAATCCCGTGTCGACGCATGGATGATGTGCACAATTGGGGGGGGGGGGGGGGATA
>JAHWFP010219656.1:1882-15992 GCA_023313725.1 Lithobius niger
CCAGCTCATTTTTAAGCTTTAAAAGAAGGCTCTTTTGTAGTACACTAGTTATATAATTTGATATAAACTGCATTTTAAAAATGAATTTCGAGCCTCCCGTCCATACATCCCCATACCATTAGGTGGCTTATGAAAAACACACCAGCTGAATTATTTCTCTATCCCCGAACTTTTTTCCTAGTATTTTTTTCAAGAAAAGTGAAAATTGGACCACTTGACTGGAATACGAAAAAGTGGTCCCTATTTTTAGTATAACAAAAATTAAAAAAAAAAGAACAAAATATGGACTTCAACAATTTTTAGCTCGTGCGTTTTTTATGGGCCGTCCTGTTTATTAAGGAGGCGGCCCCAAAGGCTAATTTGCCACCGACCCCACTTAACGTAGCTACGTCACTGCTTTAAAGGTAATCACAGAAGAATTACTAGTAGCAAAATGAGTATGAGCAAGTTTTGCTGTGAAACTTTGCCTTATAATGTAAGATTATTCTAAACGACAATTAACAGAATATAAGCTCCATTGGACGTTCCATTATCCTGCTTTATATGAAAAGTGGGACGCAGGTTGCGGGCCACACTGCACATTTTAACTATTACTTCACACACTTAAAACAGAACTTCGATCTCCCAAGGAAATTGAAAGCCTTTTACCGTCTTAAGAGTCTGGAGACGTGGATTTTATCGATTTAACATTACAAGCGGCGAACCCTGTGTGTAGCAAATCATGTTTCGACGCAGCTCGCTTATAAGCTAACTGTTTACTTTCTTTCCTAGTAATAGGGACAGGAAAGGCGGCGAGGCGGGGGAGGAAGGAGGCGGTTAGGGGAAAAGAAAGAGGTGGAGGAGGAGGAGGAACGGATTGATCTTTCGTAAGTACCGCATCACGCGATCAGAGTTGCAGAATTTACGGTTTGGAAAGGACCATTTTGCGCGTGCGTGACTTTAAGGGGCTTTTTCTAACAGAACGATTCTATGCGTCTCGCGCCACGACGGTCCAAAGGTTATAGGACGCGCCAAACTGTATAAGCGGGCGCGCTCACAATACCGACCTACCAAACGTCGCGCAGTCTACCCTTAATAGAAGTTAGGACAGTATGTGCATTATAGGGGTGTCTGCAGTATGAGGTATGTAATGGCCCGCAGAGAGACGCCATGTGTTGTGGCATTGGAGGGGGGGGGGGAGTACAGAAAAGGGGGCTGTATAAACTGAATGTTTGGAAGCTAATTTAAGTTCCCCGATCGTCGGATTGAGAAAATCACAAATTCCCACCTCCCCGTACCCTAGGTTTTTATTTTACCCCCTCCTTCCTTTATCTTTATAGAACGGCGAAGATGCCATAAAGTGGACTCTTTTTTTTATTTTTATTATCAATACATGTCGTAACGGAGAAAATTAGCCAGCGCGACATAGTGAAATCTTCTCATCACTCTAACGTCGAGCTGTTAATGTCCAATGCTTGAAGGACGATGTCCATTAAAAAGTGGTGCCTCAGTCGTAAAACGGCGAGGTGTTGTGTATTGTGTTAGGCGCTTTAGTGCTGGTGAGAAGCCGTATGTGTGTGGGCATGTTATTAGATCCAGGTTCCCGATTAGAGCCATCTGCATGCGCGAATGGGTTGAAATTAAAAGAAACTGTGTTGCCTGAGGAGTGGAGTGGGCCTCGGCTCGGGAAAACACAAATGCCCAATTTACAAGGGCTTTTTATCTATTTCCTTTCGATGTCCTACAGCGAACACTTTAAAATCTATTTTCCCCCGGTCCTCTCATAGCTCTTTAAAATTATAAAAATTTTGGGACTGATGAAAAATCCTTTGATACCTAAATTTGTACTTACGTCAGTTAAAAAAAATCATCGCTAAATTACATTCAGCGTAAGGCGATGAATTGGACATTTTACGTAGAGCATGCATGCGGCCTTCTTGGAAGACAGTGGCAATGTCTGCTGGGATGTGAGCAGGTACGATACCTGGTGGAAAGCAACAGAAGCGTAAAGCATTAAATAATGATTTAAAGCCAATAACAAGAGGGAAGTATTTTCGGAATTAAGTTAAAATCTAAATCATCACGAAGCAAGCAGTCTGCATTAAAGACGGGCCTTGTGAGGATGCACAATACACTAATCTGAGAAAGAAAGAAAAGACAACTGCCCCGATTGGGACTCGAACCCAGGACTCCCCGTTTACTAGCCGGGCGCTCAATTTCACTGTCGATGCTTCGTTAACCCTTTACCTTGCGATTTCTTTCTTTATTTACTAAATCATCACATTTAGATTACATTCAACACTTTTCTAACATGCAGGATTCACCACTCTTGATAATTTGAACATCATTCCGAACGAAAATAATCGTTTATTTCCATTGAGTGTATAGTGAAAAAAGATCTCCCGCAGGGTAAACAGTATTCAAAACTAAGGAAGCCAGCACGTTCAAAGTGCAACTTCAAGCACTGACAAAACATTTTAAAGTAATTGCAATAAGTAATAGCAACACAGTTTTAAAAACATAAGCAAACACTGTCATATATACAGGGTGATCCAACTAAAGCGTTACGAGCCGATATCCTGTGAATGGCTAATGAGAGAATAATAATGATAGAAATGCAATGATGGGAGTGATGGGGGACGTTTACACGAGAAAAAAGAAATGACCTTGAATTGATATTTCAAGGTCATCCTGTTGCTATCTTCCAAACGAGATATGATACGGTAAAAAAATAAATTAGAAAGTTGGACGCAAGGACACAATATGACCAACAACAAAAAAACAGATTCAAAATCGGATAATAAATAAAATAGTAACGATGATGTTTAAAAGCTAACTCTGAACATGCTGGCTGCACTGTAGTGAAGCCAACTTCTCGGCAGTAGGCTTCACTACAGTGCAGCCAGGATGTTCAGAGTTAGCTTTTCAACATCATCGTAACTATTTTATTTATTATCCGATTTAGAATCTGTTTTTTGTTGTTGTTGTTTTGTTTTTGGTTTGTTTGTTTTTGTTTTTTGATTTATAAAGTGCTGAAGAACTACTAACAGATTCGAGTACTAATTAGCACAAAAATCTGTTGATAGTTTGTTGGCCACTCATAAAAAAAAAAACTAATCCATCCAGCGTAGTCAAAAATTTTAAAAGGATGTTAAATGGAATGAGTGAAGGAGGGTTTTTCGTTTTTATGTGACTAGGACAAGTAGAGCCTTAGAGGGGAAAAAAAGTCAAATTCATCAGAAAAATCAGAAAAAGCGGAAAAGAATTTCTGGTAACGAAATTTTTGAAGAATATTTTGATTCTGCGAAACGGGAATTCCCGTTTGGGTAAGGGTAACCATCATGTGTATAACTAACTAATCTTCAAAGAGAACCTTGGCATTGACCTATAGTGACCTAGTGACGAACAAGCATTCTAAACAATTATGTAAAGTACACTTTTTTCCGTCTGCATTGCCAGTGTTCAAACCGCAAATTAATCAATTGGTCTTGTTCTACCACTGCTTGTCTCTGTTAAATGCTTACCGTTTAAATCCCCATTACATACAAATAAGGTATTAAATTTCGTGTATCTAAAATTTTGTCAAATTAGTTTTGGCGAAACGGGAATTGCCCTTCAGGCAAAAAGCTTTTTGATCCGCTTTCTTTTTGCCGAAACGGAATTTGGCGAAATGGGAGTTCACCCTGCCAACTATTTCAAAAAATTGCGCATTTTTCGGTATAAAGATTTACTCTCACCGCATTGGCCTGATAAACGACCTGCTTTTTTACTTCGATCTATCTCCAGTGCCCCTTACAGCTAGCTAAGCAACTGACTCCAGATGAAAGCTCCGCAACGAATATGGCGTCTATTGTTTCTACTCTCTGGATGAAGCAACAGGTTTTATTTTCATAATTTCGTAGTTATATCCTGGTCCACTGAGGAAGACATTGCTTTATTTACGTCGGTTATGCCTCCTTTGTTCGTCCATTTTGTTATTAACCACACGAATCAGTTAAGTGTTATTCATTCCTTGTTTTAACGGGCTCCGTCATTAAAATGATTACTAAACCATGCGCAATGGCTGTTTGCCGTCACGTAACAGTGAGTTAGCCAATGACGAACGAGAACAACGGCTGTTTGGCCGTCTGATTGCACTAGCCCAGTCATGTGATATGCACGTCACAGCAAACAGCCATGGCGGCGTGGTATAGTGTATCGTTATTATTTTTATTTTTTTTTTAATTTTCAAGCTGGCTTACAAACTTAAGCCAGCGAACAACTTTACAAGTTGTTTTTATTGTTTATTGTTGCTAGCATGTGTATGGTCTCGGATAGTTGCATTTTTGATGTAATGACTACAATTTTGATAGCTGCCCGTTCATGGTCATTGTGTTTGGGCGTTCTTGAAACCTCGCACCACCCCCCCATGAGTCATTGGCATGAAGTGCGTAGGAGTTTTGCTTTGTTGATCAGAAATTGCTACTGACAGCAAAATGCTTCGGAGGTTTGTTCATTGGGTGGGAAATCATCTCAAGACTTGTGAAGATCGTTTTTTTTTTCATGTGATCATTTATCAAAAATTCTAGTAAATCAAAATTACATTATTTCCAGTGATAGGTAAAGTACCTCACTCCGGTTTAAAGCTGTGAAAATTCAGTTGCGTTCGTTTTACCACTTGAAACAGAACTGAACTGCACAATCATTAATAGAGCAATGACACTTGCCGCCATATTGGCACCAGTAAGGGTTTTGGAGCGCATAACTACAAGGTGCACTACATAAAAATGGAGGGAAAAACAACGGAAGAGCGGATTTTTTTTAGGCTTAAAATAACGTTGTTTTCTCCAACAACAAATATCGCGCGTTTTAGGTCTAAGAAATCACTCTTCACAGCATCGGCGTCAGTATGACGCCTTTCTGTTTCTCTCTGCAGTGCCCCTTGCAGCTAACCCATTAAGGCTCCAGCATAGAGTTATACACAATAACACTACGTCGTGTAGTATACGTCAGCTACGTCAGCTCTATACTAGCTGTTCCCGGAAAAACATACGCCGGTCAAGTAGAGAGCCGTGCTTTCACACTCTCCAGTTCAATTGTTGCATTGTCGTAACTCGCTGTGTCGCACAGCAAGCTTTATCTCAGCTGATTTTTCGTTGGCATGGTGTGCCACTGTTTCTCTGACCAGGGCCTTACTATAGTACCAACCGGATCTTGTATGAAAAACAGCACATAAGACTGGGTTGGAAAATTTGGCCGCCGAAAGCCCCACTGAAGCGATTGATTTGTTCTGTCGCCGCATTCTGTCTACCAAGGGCGACACTGACCGTATAAATTGCCACCATTACTTTCCTTGCAACACTGTCTGGATACACGAACGTGTCGCTTTTATTTTTTTTTTGCAAGCGCAGAGAAATAGCTTAACTGTCGCTGAGTGATAACTTTAAAAACTATTTTAAAATAATTTCGTAGACAATAAAAATTTGCCGCGCAAATCAACGTAAAAATTAGTTTTTTTTTTTTGGAAACGGCCACTAGCTGCCAAGAGATGTCGCGTCTCTCTGTACAAAGATGCTTGCTCCAAGCAAAGGTGCGATTTACCTGGCCCATTCCCGAACAGACCTTGAAGAAATGTGCTAGTTTTGATGTCCCCCCCCTAATTTCTTTGTAGGTCAGGCCGTTATAGTGTACTGACCGTGCCCTGACAACGCCATGCTCTGCTGTCGACGCGCCATTAAGCCTCAACCCCCCCCCCGCCACCGCCCATGCTCTGACAACGATATAAACATTTGGATGAACCACCAGAGGGCTCTGTCGTCAAGTAACGGGAAGCGCAAAGCATCATGGGGTTCAAAACTATTTAGCGTCACTAAAACAAATTGATCACGATAAAAATACAAACTGAATTGCTTAAAAAATGCACATGTCGACAGGTTAGGACATTAAAATAATTTTAAGATAGATCAGAGCTGTTTGAACAAGTTTTACTTTCTTTAATCCAACATTAAATGTTTAAAGCGGGTTGTCTTTACGAGTGGCGCTAAGCATAACGCACGGTTTTGTGTTCCGAGAAGCGTGTGAGCGGCCGCTTAGAATGAAGCTTTTTGTGTGGTTTACGTTTCTTGTAACGAACTGTATACGGTTTGAATCGAACACATAATACTTTCTTCAACTTCGGATATTGCCCACGCACGAGTATTTCGTCAATTTCCGAAGGTATTCTCGCTGTTGCCATGATCAGCATGGTAACGATGCCGCCATTTTTTTTTATTTCAAGTTACGCCTCCTACGAGAACCAGACAAGTGCTGCCCTCTGGTGCCGTTGATGAAAACAGGTATTATTTTATTCCATGTTTTCAGAAAACTTATCTAGCCTGGTTGGTGTTTTGGCCGCTGTCGGTGAATTTCGCCACCAACCACACACGCTGACGCTGATATCTTTGGCGCCGAACAAATTTACTATATAAAATTTGCAGGAATGGAGCCTGCAGTTACATTTGGGGCGTCGGACGAACCTCTAACTGGAAAATCGTCTAATGGGATAATTGTCTAAAATCTGCCTAAATAAAAAATCTGGAAAAGCATATAAACGGAATATCGTATAATAGATAATTGTATAATGAATAAACGTCTAACTGGATTAACGTCTAACTGCGGTTTCTGATGTTATATGTATAGCCGCAGCGAGTGCGGTAGCGCGAGCGAGGCAGGGATATTAGACGATTTTCCATTATACGAATTTCCAGTTAGATGCTTTTCCATTATACGAATTTCCAGTTAGACGCTTTTCCATTATACGAATTTCCTGTTAGATGATATTCCGTTATACTGTTTTCCGTTATACGTTCTTCCAATTATGCGATTTTCCAGTTAGACGATTATCCCTCGCCCCGTTACAATTGTGTCGATTTTCCACATTTAAACAGGATTCGCCTTTGAAGTTGCCTCGTAGGTTGCCTCGTAGGCTCTTTCCAGGCTTCTTTCCAGGTGTTGTTTGGTGTCAAAGCGAGATACCGTGAGCCCTGAGCGGAAGGACGTCGGTCTTTGGTCTCAAGGGTCGTGGGTTCAATTCCCGCTCAGGTAGGCTGACACTTAAGTCCAAAAGGCAACGTAAATAGGTTTTCATCTGTATATATGATGTTTCCTGTTGTCTTTCATTTTCTAGTAAAAACTTTCCAGTACCTGTGTTGAAAGACAGATGGCAGCAGTAGTAAAAAAAAAAAAAGTAGTCCAAAGTAGCAGACGTTTTGAAGGAGAGATGTGACTGTAGGGATTTGGTAAAAGAAAAGAAAACAAAGAGGAAAATATTATGTACTCCGCGCCATTTTAATCGTTATTTGCTATGAATGCTGTAGCTTTATAGCAAATCTTTGGTAAAAAGCTCACGCGAGAAGTGTGGAAAACAGATAAGTTCGTATGACCAGGAACAATGATTTTCCATTATTTCACGATTTAAAAAAAAATCGCAGAAGTAACAGTAATTGTTTTAGTATGCCAACCTTTACCACATCTGGGACCATTTTAAAAATCGAGGAATTCGTGGAAAGTTGAAACTTTCACGGAACTTCCAGATACTCGCGGTTTTTAATGGCTTTCGTGTTATGTTTGGCATTTTTCAACAATTTGGTAATTGTAATAGCAGGTAGGCACATAAATTTAAACTTTTGTGTGAATGCCAGATTACCGAGATGCGCACAATTTGTTGTGAACAAGCAACTGTTTTTTTTTTTAACATTTTTATTACTTTATTACATAATAAAGTATATTGCACTCAACTTGTAAGACAACTTTATATTCATGTCCCCTCAGTTGATACTAGGACCAAAAAAATTTTCGCCATCCCAAATACTAGAACTGATTATAAAAGAAGACTCTGGCACTATTCTTTGCCAAATCTTTGCAACAAACATAACCTTAATTCATTTCCAACATTTTCCAACTGGAAAGATGCCATATCAAAAATATGAGTTACAAACGATAATCCTAGGGTAGTCCGCCCAAAATTCATGTCAATTTCAAATATATATATCTTAAATGTTCACTTCAATGTTTTTGCCACCTCCTCTCTTGATTCTGTTATGAGGTTTTGTACCTGTTGAATCAATACTACAAAATAAATAAATAAATAAATAAATAAATAACAGAAAGTTGTTCAAATTCCTATTTTTTCCTAAAATTTCCTACGAAGTTTTACTAAATTTTACGCTGGGAGGCCTGTTTGTGGAAACTACTGTACCAACACCCCAACACGGTTGTGGTGACTGAGGGGGTAGCATAGCTTAACCTGATTGCTCCGAAGTTAAATGACGAGTGATATAAAGGAAAAGATTGTGTGATAAAATCCCTGCGATATTTACGAAGTCATGTTAGACTGAGATTCTAAAAGGTTCCTTCAGCTGCTTAAAGATCTGTTCTGGTGAGTACTAGACATTCTCATGGTGCCTTTATGATCGCAGGGACACCTATTCGAATCCCGGATGTCGCCTTAACCTTTCTAGGCTTCTGCTTCTAAAATGTTTAAAACCAAAAGAGTTTAGGAACAAGTTTTAGCCATTGAAAGTAGCGATATCGTAGTCAAAATGCCTGCCACTAAGCGTCTGACAGTTGTAGTTTGAATTAATCTTTAGTGTTCGAGGTTCTGGGCACAAACTTAGCAACCATTTTGGTTGAGATTTTGTTACTTTTAACTGTGAGTGTTGCTGAGTGTAACATTGTGTTGCTGCTTCAATTGAGGAGTTCTTTTTTATTTTTTTTATTTTACTACATATATTTTTATTTGGCACGGAGCAGAATGGGATAATTTTCTTACACTAACTTGTGCTGTCCGTGAATATAAAACTTATGGTTAAAACGAGACCGAAATTTAAAATTTAAAATTAGATAGCAACTGTACTCGATATAGTCTGAAAGTTCAATGACAAATTCGTATAACTATGCATACTGCAAAAGTTGATAATAGCAATTAAGCCTCCTGCGGTGAGAAAATGTAAATAGGACAAGGTTAATGATTTTAAACATTGACGATTTGAATAAGAAACGATTTTGGCTGAACGGTGTTGATGTTTACGGGCAAGGGTGGAGACTGGATTGCCTCTCCCATCCACTCTATCTTCGTGGTTAGAATTAAAAATTAGGCTTTATTAGTCATTTGAATTTAACCGTCGAGTAAATATTCTAATTTGCTAAGTTTTTGTTTGTTTTTATATAAGGTTGTAACGCGCTACGAAATGAGACAGAACGTATGTCGCCAGCACTTATGTAGAATGTCTGCAGTTGAATTATTTATAGGCTTAGGGGAACCCTGAGAAAGTCCATAGTAGCTGGCTATAATAACACGTACATTCGGCAGTCAAATAACAGAGATCCGTACGTATTGTCCTGAATCCAAGGTAGCACTCAATGCCGATCTTACCTCGCCTCCACCTTTATATTATAGGTGTGGCTGAGGGAAGATCATGCAACATCGTTACCTCACTCACAATCGATTTCCCCAAAAGACACCTGACTCGTTCTTAGAATAATTTAGCCGAAATGTAGTTCCTATAACCCATTAAAATTGGCAATTAGACGAAGCAAAACAGTACCCCCCCCCCCCAAACCCCGACAGCGTTGGAGAGGGGGAGTGGAATACGTTGCATGCCACTTCTCGCTCATTTTGTAATTCAAAGTTACATTCGAAAAGCTGCCAAAGTACAGAATTGAATAGGATTTAGACTATTAATAAAAGAAAAGCCCCAAAATAACCAACAGTTTGATTAAGCTGTAACTAGAGTTACCCGGCGTAACATTTCGACATTCTAGCTGGTTCCACGAAATGACGCAAATCAGAGCATTACGTATCTAGGGCATTTTGTGTCCGTTGGCATCCCAGGACAGTACTGTCAAAATCAGCAGATAGCTTGGTCAAATTTATGCCGGTTTAGCTGGGTACCACAAAATTATGCAGTGCCTTTTGTATCCCAGGGCATCCCAGGGTAGCACGTATCAAAATAAAAACTAATTATTTATTGAAAGCGTAAATTCAATATTTTTATAACCTTAGATCACATACGAAGGTGATGTATATCAGTAATACCAAGAATTTATCGGGTTTGGGAGGAGAATTTGTAACTCTAAAAAGTCCCTATTGAAACACGTTAGATTCGTCCCCATTAGTTCAGTCCGAGTTTTCAGAGGGCGCCGCGTGTTCTATCTGGTAATTTTTGCTCATTTGTCAGCCCAAATCTAAAGCAAACTAAATTACAACTAAGCTAGGCTAAATAATAATTAAAAATAAGCTAGTTTCGTTTAGTTTAGTTTAATTTTTGACTAAAAACTGAGTAGAAACTTCCACATAAAATACCTGGCGCCCTCTAAACTGAGACTGAACTAATGTGAATGTATCCAAGACGTTTCAGTATGGGGTCTCAGTCACAAATTCTCCTCCCCAATCTTATGAATTCTTGGTAATACTTAATATATACTTAATTTGACTCCTTTTGTTGAAAGTATACAAAGTTTGTAGAAAAGTATAGAAAAGGCGTTTTGTTAGATGAGATCAGTTTCCTTGCCCGAATTTCACCGGGCAGGGTTCGATAGTTTCACTGTGGAACAATTTTTAACGCAGTGGGATGTAAGAGATCAGCCGATTTTACTCAGTCCTTGTACCCCAGGGCATTAAAAGAGATCAACGTCTGAATTAACTCATTTTCCTTTTGCAAAGAAGCAAAGGAAAACGATTTTGTTAAGGTGAGATCATTTTTTTTGCCTGAATTTCACCGGGTAGGTGGATACTCTTCCTGGGAAAGGTTTTGGTTTTTCCTTCTTCTTTGAGCAAAATAAAAATTATTTATTTTGAAAACTTAAATTCAATAAACTTAGACGACATACAAAGATGATGTATTAACACTTACGTTATACCTGCCTAGTGATAGCTATACCTTAAGTAATACCTGACTAGTATTAGCTAAACCTACTACCTGTCGTAAACTAATGACCCATTTTCGATGCTTGGACGGGATTCGAACTCACGACCCTTAGATTAGTAGCCTGACTGAAGCCTTAACCATTAGGCTATACTGACTTCAAAGAGTACACCAGTTTTGAAACGTGTAGTAAAATAATGTGACGTGATATATAGTTTGTTACTGATTGTTGCATCGGATATACCCTCCATCCTACCAATTTTCTTTGCTACCGTGCCAAGAATGAATGTTCTCGGCCTTATTCACTGCTACCTTGCAAAAAGAAATTGTTGCATGGCATCGACAACAATACCTTTCACGTCACTTCCTCTTCTAGTTCCGTTTTACCGCTTCTATTATGTAGATCAACATGTTACAAGTTTTCGGTATTTCTCTTCCCCTTTAAAATTATTTTCTGCTTAAGTGTGTTAGCCTTGACTTCCTGCAAGCTTCAATTCCTTTTTTATTTTCCTCATCGTTATTATACCGGAAACCAGTATTTTATAACCACGTATTTTTTTTTTATGTTCTTGGACTTCATTGGCTTACCAGTAATGTTTCATTTACACTCGATCAATTATGTCTGGCTTCAAGTTGCTGCTGTCTTTGACGATAATCGAGCTCATTATCCTGGTTTCTTCTTTATCTTCTTAACCTGTAATGATACAAGCAAATGCAAGTGCTTTAATATTAGTGGGGTGAAACTTACTGAAGCTCAACATTTTCTCATATTTTTGCTGTAGTCCATTAACTTTTTTGTTATGGTGTTAATTTCTTTTTTCAACAAATAATTTGGAAGGTAATTAGGTGTGGAGTGTCAGGTGATGTATGGGTTTAGTGCGCCGAATTATATGATTTAGTGTTTTAAGTATTATTACTGACCATTTGGTTTTTTATTCGTTTTGTCAGGCGTAGGATAGTGTTGCGTGACCGTTCCGTTAGTGTTTTTTTTTTTCTTCCTAATGGGAGGTTTTTGTGGGAGCCACGACAAAGTTTTTTTTTAAGGTTTTGTTATGCTGTAAAATAATTTCTCCTTTGCAAAGTTAATTGTAGCCTTTTTTCGTCAAATATCTGTAGATTTGTTTTAAAAGGTTTTTAAAATCGCCAATTGGCACCCCAGTTTGTTAAAGATTTTAACTTAGGAACTCTGTTAACAAACTGATTTACGAAATAAAGAAATTAAATCTTCTCAGGAGTGGGGTTAATTTCACCCTTCCCCTGCCCCGTTAAAAGTAGTAAATTGAACGAATGTGCGCGTATCTCTGTCCATCAACGCTGTGTTCGACGAATGCGAAATCTAGCGAAGCTGAAACTTGTCGGGGAGGCTTAAAGGCTCGTATTCACCTTTTCAACTCCTAGATGCAACACCTAGAATCTTAGAGCAATATAAAGAAAGTATAGTAGTAAATTAAAAATAGAACAACACTATTCGCAGCAGCACCGCGATTTTCATAACTGAAACGAGATAACGTGACCCACATCAGCCTATTAGATTATGGATATTCTGGAAAGTGGATGCTGTGTTTAGAATATGGGCAACGCTATCGAAATGATGAACAGGCGCCTTTAAGTATTCTTTATATTTAAATATGCATTCCAACAACTTTTAACAAATTTTAAATATTTTTTCTTCTGAGGTGAGGGAACCCTAGAAAAAGCACACAATATTTTTACCCTAGAAAAAGCACACAAAAGGGTTTAGGGCCATATCCTAACTCAGCTTTTTTTTATTTGTAATTGGTTAGTGGCGAGATTCGAAACAGCGTCCACTTGGTTTGAAGGCCACGACTCTGGTCCATGCTGTAGCTGCTCCTGCTCGCAAGCTTATTCGGCATAGCCGGGGAGAACCCCTAACAAAGGTCGCATTGCGGGTCGAACTTTTCGACACCACTTCTTCTGGAATTAAGTCATTTTCGTAGACCAGCCTATTTAACAATTTTAAATTGGCCAAAGTCCTATTATACTAAAATATCCAGTCTCCAAAGTCATTGTGAACTCAAAAGATACATAAATTGTTTCGATGGTATTTTGGGTATGTTGAGAATGACAACTTATCTTGTCAAAATCACCAAAGAATAAATGTCTCCTGTGAAAAAGATGTGTGGTGGGAGTTAACAACACACACTGTACAACAATAATACACTCAGAACATGGCAGATCTAATGAGAACCTTGGTTGCCGTGTATCAATAAACCGAGGCCTGGTTCGCACAATTTTTGTTTGCTACCGTTCAAACGTTATTTAAGTTATTTTGCGATTTAAGTAATCAACTGGAAATTACTTGAACGTGGAACTGAAGACAAGTGTACAGTACCGGGAAATTACCTAACGGGAAAGGAAGATACGTGCATTCAGTTGTACCTTGAAACCCATTAGTAATTGCATTTGCTTTGCCCAACTGGTAGGGGCAAATAGTATTAAAATGATCATATTTCCCAACTAGTCTGCCTGTGTCTTGAGTTCTGCAGATCTTAGTTACTCGGCCAAGCGAGGGACTCTGTAGTACGTAAGTTTATTTTGTGCATTCACAGGGCAGAATACTTTTTTATTTTCGCCCTGTGTGCCACTATATGGTTTCTGCCCTGTGCGCCACTATATGATTTCTGCCCTGTGCTCCCCAATATGATTTCTGCCCTGTGCTCAACAGGGCAGCACTATGCTGCCCCGCTTTTATGTCTGCCCAGTGCTCTACCTCGAAATTTCCCTCTTCCCCCCCCCCAAGTATTTGAGGTAGGAATATCATTTTGGAACTCGTTAATTTCATGCGCCAAATCTCCCTTGTCTTAAAATTTCAATCAAATCAGAACAAAATTGCGAACGTTATCGTGTCCTAAACAGACAAACACACTGACAAACAGACACACAAAATCTACTTTCAGTCGCGTCTTCGACCTCCTTAGCCCTAGGCACGGTTCTATCCAGTGGCGTTCACAGACCCTCGAGAGAGCAGGGGTAGCTTTTGGTGAAGAAAGGGCACTTAAGTTTTTTCGTAGGCCTTTATTTTTTTTGTTGTTGCTATTTTTAGCCTTTTCTGCCTTTTTTTTTAGCCCTTTTTTGCCCCTTTCTTTACCTTTCCCCCTTTTTTTTTTGCTTTTTCGGCCCTTTTACACTGCCGCACTAGAAAATGTCGACTAATTTTTTTTTTTACAAAAGTAAAGTTTTTTCGAAAAAGGCAAGGCAAGAAAAGGGCCCCTTTCCCCTCCTCTCTG
>JAHWFP010219656.1:16092-29584 GCA_023313725.1 Lithobius niger
CCCCCCCCCCCCCCCCCCCCCCCCCCGCCGTGCACGTCACTGGATCTAGCTAATTGAACTTGCACGTTTCCATTAATATAGTTCTACACATTTGGACACAATTATTTAATCTAGCTAAAACGCCATTGCATACGAATTAATTAGCTAATACACATTTGGACACGCCATCGGACCATCGGATCTATAGTCTATTCCACATTATGTCTGCAGGAAACTGACTGAATGACACCACGTTTTCTTGCACTACAAGTGCAAAATGTATAGATATCACACTTGTATACTCTCCACAGTTACTGTTAGAGTCTACAAGTGCGATAATTACATGTTTTTGCACTCGTCAGTTTTCTGCAAACATAATGTGGAACAGACTATAGCTAATTAATCTTGCACATTACCAGTAGCATATAAATACACATTTATAGTGTGCGCGGTGTATCTTGAGTCCTGCAAGTATTTTGTGAGCGGCTACGTCTTCCTGGATGGGGTGGCTTTAATCGATGGCCGCCATTGTTTTTGTAACCATCTCGGATATCAACAAGGCACTCTGCTACTGCCAAGGTACAATCCATTATCTGTGTTCGTTCTGCGGAGAACTCAAGATAGGCCGTGGACACTATATTACACATTTGGATAACAATCGTTTATACATTCCGATTTGGGTGCAATCATTTCCACATTTGGATACACTCTTTTATACATTCCCATCAAGTTAACGTTCTTTAACTGTGGTTAGCCCCCGGAGGGAAGAAAATAAAATGGAGTTCTGGAACAATCGCAGTTTCCAGTACGACCCGCGCGTGTGAAAAATTGTACCTATCTGATTGTGTTCCATTCTGACTGGCTTGGAATCTCCGCTTTCCAGTATTTACACATTCTCCAATTTTTGATCATCTTTTTTTTATTACGCTAATTTTCAACATCCTGTTTGTACATCACCAAAGGGGGGAAAGAAAAAAAACCAGCTTCGTTGTGTCTTAAGTTACGTCCGGTGATGCAGAAGCGATTAAAGAAAGGTATGGGAGTTCCGTGATACCTTTCACTTTTATCGTGTGTGCCCACTGGGCTCTGGCGTGGGCCCATTGCCAATAAAGACTATACTCCTTATTTTTTTTTTTTTTAGAAAACGTCGAATTATATCACGTCTAATAAGTGGTATGAATTACCGTGGCGGACAGCGAGCGCAGGAATACGTAAACTCCCAAAACACCTGTTCGTTGTTTCTTATCAAAGAATTGATGCCTTTGTGATCGTAATTGCAGGCAAACGCTAATATTTAGATTTCGTAAAGACCGACGTTTAAGCGACTGGGGGCTGGACGGCTTATTGGCTCGACCGAAGCCGTCGTTTTTCTTTGCGCTCGCTCTCTCTTGGCTGCCCGTATGCAGCTCGTATCTTAAAAAGTTGTTTGTGGGCTCTACAAGATAATGATGGATTACAAGCAAATCGAGGCAGTAAAGGTCATCTGACAAGACATCATCTCGAAACGTCCAACTTTTGATTAAAGGGTGGAAATGTTGAATCCTCCACGTCCGGTTATCGCTGTACGTCAATCACGTGACTTCCACGTACCCCCCCCCCCCCCCTTCCCCGACCCTTGTTCCTTTCGATTACTATGGAGTAGACCTTATGCTAAGCCGCCGTCTACTACTTAAGCGCGTATGTATTAGACATAAAGTAAAAGGTTTATGTGTTACTATTAAACTCGGGGTTTTTGAGGGGTGTTGAACCGCTTGTCTCTTTCTGATAGCATCTTGAAGTATTAGATGCGTGGGTGGGGCTTATAAGGAGGAGGATTTGGGAGGGGTGGGGGAGGGGAGGAAGGAATCGATAATGGCCTTGTTTGACAGAATGATGAGAAACGGAATATGTAACAAGAAAGAATGGAGGAAGTACTTGAGGTGGAAGTCAACGAGGACGCCCGCGTTAAAGTATGCATGTTTTCACCCCTTTGATGCCAACCTATACCCCTCATAAATGTTGTGTCCTTGTGCGTGGAAGTTAAGGAGGAGCGATAGTAGCGCCTTATACAAGCGCTCTGTGTACTAAAAAGGCAAAGCTAAAAATAACATTGAATGTTGGTTTAAAGATGAACATAGTATGCACTTCTTGATGGCTAAAAAAAAGCGTAAGGGTGCTTTTAAGAAACGGCTCGACTAATTTGCATTCTCGCAGCTAGAATTTTATCGCGAATGGCAAAAGTGTCGTTGCCGTGGTAACAACGCCACCTGAATTAACTAAATCCGACTCGTTTGAGTGGGTGGGGAAGGGGGGAATCTATGCATGTGACAAGGCAGGTAGTGGCTTGAAAAGGGGCAAAATTTAAGTTTCGTCGTTTGAGGACAGTCCCTTGAATACACTGTTAATCGAAACGGTACTCCTTTCAACTGATTTGCTTGTCGTGTTCTGGTATTTTAATTTAAACGAGCTTAATTTATTACGTCCTTTCATTGTCAGGACACACGCTAGTGTGTCGCCTGCGAAGATGATAAACGATAACACCTATCCAGATAAAATATTACGTTGTGTCTGTACAGCTAAGGTAGTTTGGCTGTTTGCAGCCATCTGAGGATAGATAAATAACAATGCGATAGGAAAGGCTGAAGTTTGTTAGATCGGGAGACTTTGGTCGCCTGACAACATAAAAGTCACTATTAGTGACACAGATTAACGCTTTCTTGTTGAGAAAACGACGTGAATAACGTCGATATTTGCCGAATTACTAACTACTAGTAACGCCATTTCTTGCATCACGAAAATAAATTCTTCCATGCGGTGAATAAAGCTGGTTCTTAGCTTATTTTACAGGTATTGCTCTGGAGATGTGCCCTTTTCATATGGCCTCTTCTAATTTTAATTTCTTTGATCCTTAAGTCAGCCGAAGCAATATAATGCTCATGTGGCTGAACTGGCTCCAGGTCCGGACTGGCAGCCCCGTGGCCCAAGTGCCCTGACGTTTTAAAAAGGCCCCCAAACACAATTCCATGGGGGAAATTATGCGAAATATGGCGAAATTATGCGAGCTTATAAAAGACTGGTCATTATTAATGGATTGGGGGATCCCCACTCAAGATCCAAAAATAATGTGATCCCCCCCCCTCCAAAAAAAATGCACTTTTTATGTGCCTATTGAGACTTCCAGGCGATAAATAATGATCGGTCTCTAAGCTGTTTTTATGGTCTAGTCATTTAAAGACAGCAATGAAATGATCAGGGAACTGATCAGATTTTAAGAACAACCATGAAATTACTACGAGAAAAAATTCGTCAACAACAGAAATTTCACTTGTAGCTATAAAATCTAAAAAGGCCCTATTACGAATCTACGGGAGGGCCCATGTGCCATTGGCACCCTGGCACTATGGCCAGTTCGGGCCCGACTGGCTGAGCATTATAAGAAATACCAATCATATGAAAAAAGGTGACTGCTCTCCCCAGAACGTAACGAAAGCCAACAAAGGACCAGAAAACTAGATTGGTCTTCCCATCTCATAATTTATAAGAAAAAAATGGATTTCATCAATTTGGACAAAAAATATCTGATATCTACCCCAAAACAAAACTTGTTAGGATTTCCGCCAAACTTTTCGGCCGTGTGAAGTTGTGATATCAGACGCCAAGCTGTTTCGCCAAGCTAATCCCACCGACTAAGACTTCAAACGTTAAATGAAATAATAATTGAAAATTGCGCAGTTAGCAATTTTCATATATTTCGTTTAACCTTCGAACTCGGTGGCATTGACTAAAGAGCTTGGCGTTCGATAATACGACTCCAAGCTTGGTGGAAATTCTTAAGTTTTGTTTTGGGGTAGATCAAGAAGTAACCCAAACTTCATTACGTTAATTACTTAATAAGTTTCGTTCATTGGTAGGCCGAGATGATTTCACTGAGCATTCATGGTGTTTCGGTTACGCCGGTTCAGGTCGGCCTTGATGTGCATCCGCCAGCACCTTTTTGCTGCCCCCCCCCCCCCCCCCCCTCTCCCATACCTTCCGTCTCTTACTTATCCTCGAATATTGGTAATCCTGGGAATTCAAGAGGAATATTTTCCTTATTGATCTCCTCTCGGGAATCGCGCCGTGCGTTGCGGGATCACGCGTTCATTCTTGCACGATCTCTTCGTCTGCGTGACGTCACGCGTCGCTGGCTGAAATGGGGGAAAGCCAAGCCCTATTTCGACGGGAAGAGGGATACTTCAAAATAGTGAAAGCTCTTGCTTCTTTATTTTGAATAATTTTGAAGGATTCCTAAAATCGTGCCTACACGAAACAAGTATGGAATTTTCTCTGCGCTCCGTATGACGCACATATACAAGATGGTATTCATTCACACACTATTGGCAGAAGCTTACAAAAAACATACGCGTACGTAGACTACATGGGAGTCAGAGACGACGTTAAGGGGGAGCGAGGGGGGGGGGGATTCGCTCACCTAAAATTTTAGCCGCACTTCTGGCGCCCCACCAAACGTATAAACCCCCACCCCGTTCCTGGCGCCCCACCAAACGTATAAACCCCCACCCCGTTTCTGGCGCCCCACCAAAGCAAACGTATAAACAAAGAAAATGCTGGTTACTTGAGAAAGTTTCGTTCACAGCGACAAGAAGGAGTGTGGTCACATCAGTGGAGACCAGCTGTTACTGTGAGAGTTGTAAAATCATCCTTTTTTCAGCTGAATTTAAAACTATTTTTAAAAAACATGGTGTAGAAAACAATTAAGAACGTTGGGTATGAAAAGAATTGCAAGATTGTTATTTTTACTTTTATTCCTTTTTTTTGCGGGGGGGACCGCAAAAGTTTAATTTTTCGGTTCGCCCCCCTGGCTAAAATTGCTGCCCCACTGCCGCCTCCCCAGTAAAGTGATTCTAGCGTCGTCCCTGATGGGAGTGCACCACATGACGTCACACTGTCACACTATAACTATCGCTTCATATTCCATCTCTTGTCACAAGGTTGTCTGTGAGAGAAGCTGTGGGTTTCGTTTCCCGGCTCCAGGCCACTTGATTCAACGTCGTCAAAATCTTATTTTACCAATAGCAAAAGCGGGTTTAGGCTACGCAACGACGATTTTCTCGATCACTAACTTTTACTTGGTTAATACTAAATCTGCTGGCTGCTTCTCGTTATACCGGGGTTTGCGGCTTTCGAGTTGTCTACACGTAGTAACCATGGCAACGACGCGGGGGCAGATCCTACCCTCGTGCCTCGCGACACGAAGTACGATGCGTGCGATATGACAGCGTCGATTTATGACAACAAGGTTACCATTTTTACTGCAGTACAACAAGACGGGCGGATTTCTGAATGCCAGCATTCGATGGTTTGTTTTCGATTCGATAACCCCAAAATGAACGCCATGTTGGATTTTGAATTCTCGCTGCGAGTAGCTATTCTACCGTCGTCTGATCCCTGACAGAAGCTGTTCTTTGTGCGAGAAAAGCAATACTAGAAAGTGGAAACTAATCGTAGGGTCGCGTTTACGCAACTTTTCGCCTTCGCATTCTCGCAGCTGAAATTTAACCGTGACGGCAAAGGTGTCGTTGCCATGGTAACAACGCTTCCTGGATAAGCTAAATCCGACATCGTTTGAGCAAATGCTTGCAGTCTTATAATTCGTGACAGTAAGATATAGAATTCCTCTTTTGACGAAACAGTTTTCCCAATCGCTTATAAACTCAATTATTGACTCGTTTCGTTGCGAACTGGCAGAGCTAAAACCGCCGCCATGTTGGCTATTCGCATAATTTCTCGCGTGTAGCTGCGAGAATGCAAAGGCGAGTCGATGCGTAAACGCCCCCTTAATAACTAACGATTGCCTGGCAAATAGCTTTCGGCGAGCGAGAAGGTCTCGATGCATAAATCCGCGTCAGCTCTCTGGTACGTGCGTGAACTGGCGTTGCGTCAGGAGGCGATACACGCGATTTCTACCCGTCGGGCGCGTTTATGCACCGACTCGCCTTTGCATTCTCGCAGCTAGAACTCAATCGCGATGGCAAAGGTGACATTGCCATGGTAACAACGCTAAATGGATTAGCCAAATCCGACATCGTTTGAGTAAATGCTTGCAGTCTTATAATCCGTGCCAATAATGTAAAGAATTCCTCATGACGAAACAATTTTCCCAAACGCTTCTGAACTCACGTTATTTGCTGTTTTCGTTGCGAGGCGGCAGACATAAAACCGCCGCCATGTTGGAATTTGAGGTGATTTCTACCTTCTAGCTGCGAGAATGCAAAAGCGAGTGGTTGCGTAAACGTGCCCTCAGCCTTGGCTTGAAGAAGCGGTCTCCCTTCCGGCTTCACAGTCGCAGAAGGCTGTTGCACACAGAGTTGCCGTAATTCCAGACTAATCTAAGGGTGGCACATGGAATTAGACGTTTAGTTGTCGTAACCTGTCTCAACGTGCAAAACCATACAACGTGCAAGACGTCTCCAAAACCATAGCAATGAGTTGATCGTCGCACACCGGATGAGACTATCGCGAGACGTATTTAGGCGTCTCACGACAACAAAACGACGCTCCTTCTAGTTACGTCTGGTGGGGGTCTCTCCAACCGATGCGACGTTTTGTCTGGCAACGTTTCGTCCCGATACATTTCTCTAATTGGCATGAATGGTATTTTTCGCGTCTATCTGTTAGGTTAAAACTTATGCCGAGTATTTTTAACGTGGTTACCTCGGAAAATAGTTACGAGGGGTCGTTCCACATTTGGTCGCGACTCAGAACGAGAGGGAACACGCGTTGCATTGGAGACCGTTGTGACTCATCTTTTACGTCATCATATCTTGTGTCCTTGTTCATTTGCTTTCGTAAAGCGTCGCTGGAAGGCGTTGACGGCGGTTACGACGATCGGTTTTCCGACTCTGGTTTTTCAGCAGACAAAGCACCCGCAAATTTGCACGAATTTTCGTTTGAAAACATCAAATTTAGAGTCCAGTTGAAAATTACTGTGGCAGAAATTTGAGCGCGCATTACAGCCATCTTGATTATTTACGGTAGATTTTCGCGCTTCGGAAACTACTGGTGAGCAAATAAATTAGCAGCTCTAAAGACACACATAAAATCTTCGCAGTGCCTCATTAAAAGACGGGGATATATTTTCAATGTAGTATTTATGCGTAAGAATAAAAATAATAACTTTTCTTTTGTTTTGGACTATATCTTTACAAAATGAACGTTGAATTTGCAAGCCCGTAGGAAGATTTCCGTCCATCATGGTTCTACTGTCCGCCGCCAGATGTCAGCCAAGGATTGTCGGCCAAGGATTGTCTAAAGTGGCCGTTTTAGCTTGAGCTCTTGGGCTACACGCGAGAATCTGTTTTAGACCCATAACGAAATTATAAAATATGTTACGAATATCTTAGCAGTCTTGTTATTAAAACGGTTTTTTTTTCTTTTGTCTATTAAACACTCTTTATCATGATTGCTATAGAAGAGGTGTTACATTTTAATAACGCCAGATTCTTTTTTTTTTTTTTTTTTTTAATTGTTGCTTGGTGGTGTTTAAGTCTTATTCGATATTTTCTGCACGATTAGCAGATAAATTAATGTGTCACGGAACCAATTCCAATGTTTATGTGAAAAGCTGAAGGTGCTAACACAGAATTGGTGCGTGCTTGCTTCAATTAATAAAAAAGTAAGCTGTACTCGTTACCGATGCCTGGCGAATATTAACCCTCATACTGTTAATATCCGAAGGTGAATTACAGTCAGTTTCGCTGTATAGCTCGTTAAACTATACAAAAAAATTAATCATGGCGCATGGTCAGCAAAATAACGATTAGCGTAAACTGTTTCCATTTGCGAGATAGGCTAATAAAAAACAAAACAAAAGACAAGTGAACCCCTTCTCTTTTAGCAAAAGTGAAGGAAAGGGCCGATCAGAGAAGGGGGAGGTGGGGCTAGTGTGATTGTTTCTGTATCTAGGCCCATGCGTCAAGCGGGCTCCATGCCCGTCAGACGAAAAAGTCACAAAAAGCAGAAATGTGAAGCCATATGCCCCATCACACCTCGTGTTCCATCACTCGTTGTGAGTCGCATTGTAGTGGCGCCAGCCAACCCCATATTGGCGGGGGGGGATGATTCCCCGCCCCGGGGGGGGGGGGTAGAGAAAAATTTAAATTTCTTCTATTTGGTAAGGGCCCGGCGAAATCAGCTAAGGGGTCTGGAGGAGCACTACAAGCTCCTCCAGCAGGGTCCGGGGCGGAACCGGAGCCGCTGAAGTATTTTACGCTGTTGAGGGCCTATTTTCGGCTTCCCGAGACACTTTTGCAACACATTGTTAAGCAAATTTCGGATGTTTTTCTTTAACATTCTTCAGCATGAGAGGTCGTAAAGATATAGTTTTGGCCTAATTATGTTTTTTTTTAATGCATTGTATTACAAATTAAATTAACTGATGCATTAAATTTTTTTTTTCATATTATTAATTTAACGTTAACTAACACTGAATAATTTAGGTTTGTTAAGTATTGTTGCTTACGTTTCAACCGGCGAAAGATATCGATAACGTTCCTCAATTAACTGAGAATTGTTTTGAGTCACGGTGGCGATGGGCTAAGTGGAAAAGGGCTACTAGCAAATCAAGCTGCTAGCTCAAGTCTTCAATTTTGATTCTTGCGAGTTTAATGGAGTTGTTATCAGACTTCAACTGACGAAAACTTGGCGAGAAAGCACAACAAGTTTTGTTCTGTACAAGTTTAGCCGAGCACCCTAGCAAAACCACGTAGTTGGCCCTCAGCCTCAAAGGTACACTTCCAATTGTGAAAACGGCGGATTTTTTCTGTATTGGTTAGAGGCTGGATTTGAATCTCCATCCTCTTGGTTGGGAGGCCGGGACTCCCTGTGTACCGTCACAAACTTCGCATTGTGCACTTCGGCTTTTAAAACTGGGCCTTCACCTTTTATAGACAACTGATCAAGTGTTGGCATCCCAAACGTGTGTCATAACGAAGGTCATGGCGTTGGCGATGGAACGCAGCTAATCAATTTTCAATTTCGCTACCCACTGTACACGATTTTCGCGAAGTTCATTGATATCACGAATTTAAACAACGAATTTAAATCCTTAACAAGTTTTGTTTTGTACACATATAATTACGTTTCTGCATTAACTGTGACAACTCATAAATCATGGAGGTGATGAGGTAACAACATTAGGACTACCGGCTAACAAAACAGCCAGCCAACTCTACGTTCAGCTTCCCCCCCCCCCCTCCAAATTTGTACGAATTTTATGTCGTCATGCAGACTCCGTCTTCGTGCTATTCGCTGTCGACCATCTGAGTAAGGCCGCGTTTATGCAGTGACTCGCCTTTGCATTCTCGCAGCTATAAGTCAATCGCGATGGCAAAGGTGACATTGCCATGGTAACAACGCTAAATGGATTAGCTAAATCTGACATCGTTTGAGTAAATACTTGCAGTCTTTTAATCCATGCCAATAATATAAAGAATTCCTCGTGACGAAACAATTTCCCAAACGCTTCTGAACTCACGTTATTTGCTGTTTTCGTTGCGAGGCGGCAGACATAAAACCGAGGCGGCAGACATAAAACCGCCGCCATGTTGGAATTTGAGGTGATTTCTAGCTTCAAGCTGCGAAAATGCAAAAGTGACTGGTTGCGTAAACGTGCCCTTACACCCCACACTGACAGCACGGCTTAAACTGAAAAGACCAGACCGCACCTTTATAATAATAAAGAAATTCTGCCCACCAATGGGGCACGGACAACGGAAGGATAGCGATGGCAACCACTAAGACCGTGCCGGAAGTTAAAAGGTACAAGAAACCACAGCATCACTGATACACTCTTTTCAAAAAAGCAGACAAGTCCACAACGTTCAACCTCCTCCGGAAGGCATCCACTGAAGGTGCGGACACGACCTCTTCAGGCAGGTAGTTCCACGGTGCTACGACCCGGTTGGTGAAGAAATATTTGCGGCAATCGGAATTACACCGCGAGCCCCTCAGCCACAAGGAGTGTCCGCGAGTAAAATTCACTTCATTCAGGTCGAAAAATGGTATATCAATGGGAATCAAACCATGAATTATCTTGTATGTGAGGATCAGATCCGCTTTTAGGCGTCTCAGCTCCAAAGGCTCCAATCCGAGCACCCTCAACCGGGTTCCGGGTGAAAGTTTGGTCAGCCCACTCATTGAACGCGTAAACGACCTCTGAACCGACTCCACTCTGTCAATGTCTTGTAATAACCAAGGTGACCACACCTGGCTCGCGTACTCCAACAAGGGGCGAATGTACACCTTGAAGGCCCAAACCAAAGTATGTCTGGGCCTCAATAAAGCATCTTCTAACAATAGCAAGTCTGCGGAATGCAGATTTGACAATATGCCCACAGTGTAGTGTCGACTTAAGATCGTGATTAAGAAGGATACCGAGGTCCGATACCTTTACTCGTCACAGAGTGATCACCGACAAACGAACCACAGTATTAGTTACTTGGTGAATCAGCGGCATAAAAATGAGGTTTAGGCTTGTACGAAATAACAACCCCCCCCCCCCCGAATCTAACGAAATTGCAGGTTGGATGACGAAATGCGATGAGTGGGGGGTGCCAGTATCACTAGCCAAATAGAAGAAAACATCATAAGATCGTCGTAAACATAGAAAACATAGTAAACATCGATGGAGCTAGTACACTCTTAAGTTGTTAAAGATATATTCCTCTCAGCGGCATTTTTCTCGATACACCACAACAAAGGTCTATTTACTTACCGTTAGTCAATGCCTTGCTAAAAATCCGTTTTAAAACGTGGTGTCTAGTAAATTTTCTGTTGAATATTGGGAACAATATTTACTGCATCTTGTGATTATATGATCATTTGCGCGCCTACAATAACCATGTCGTGTCATCCCTGTGTATGTATGTACCAATTTTTAATCGTTTGCTAATAATTACCATGAGATCAAAAATCTAAAAGACTAATGTGGTAAAAATTAAAATTATTAATGCCAATAGAACGCCGAAGAAAAATTATAGATACTAGCCTAAAAAAATTATAAAGTGTGATGCTAAAATACTAAAATCATTCCAGTTTGTGACGACACAATCTTTAACTTGATGGTGCTTCGTATAGTATTCCCAAAGCCAACTGAGATAGTAGCTGCGTTCCTTGCTGCGAGGAACGTAGCTTCTATCTCAGTTGGTCTTGTATTCCTACGTTGAGTGCCGTGAAACGGTGCGATAGTAACATGCGCAGATGGAGATCTGCACGTGGCTGTTATAAGGCAGGCCGGATGTGCCTTTAAACATTGACTGAAATCTATAATTTGTGCGTTTTTGCACTCAAATCGATAATTTGTGTTTCAGCACTCAAATCTATAATTTGTGCGCTTTAGCACTCAATCGATAATTTGTGTTTTAGCACTCAAGTCAATAATTTGTGCGTTTTAGGAAGTTTTGTGCTAAAACACACAAATTATTGATTTCACGGAAGCACTCGTAGTATTATGACTGATAATTAATGACTTTGAAGAATTTGTGGCTACAGCCCTCAGCGGTTCACCGAGTTGTTGGAAGAATTTATGGCTACAGCCCTCAGCGGTTCACCGAGTTGTTGGTCACATTCAGTCAAACCCAAGTTAAAGCAGCAAACGTTATTTTTCCGTGGGATGACACACTAATTCTTTTAATTACTTCAACAACGTCTTCGAGGCGTTTTAACAAAAAATGTCACGAATATATATTTTTTTCGTGTACGACACACAACACACAAGTATGATTGATCCGCGGTTACAACGTGAAAAGATCGCTATCTCTCTTTTACATTTTGGCATTACAGTCAGGTTAGGACGCAAGTTTTACTGTCGCCAATTAACTTGCGAGCCCCTCCGAGGAATATATCGTTTAACTACGACTGCAAAGACCAGCGAGCGCATTATGTGAGTTACGGATGGGCCTTTGACATCATCTTTGGTAAGAATTTTCAAGGTTGTTGCAAGGTGGTCATTTCACTCAACACACATACACACACACAGTCTCGTTTTTAAAAGAAATGTTATCTCGATTTTAATCTCTCCTTTTTGAACCAGACTTTTATTGTTGCCTAGCGGTTTCAGTTTCTTCTTTTTTGCTACGCTTTGAATTATAGCGGAAAGAGAGGTATTCGTCACGGCGGCCTGCATTAAAAACTTGCGCCCAAGTGGAAATTTCGTAATCTAAAAAAACGTACTTGTGGATGACACGTAGTCTTGCGTCATCGTAAGTGATGGTGGACACGGAACAATATCTTCTCCACGCCTGTATAATTGGCTCGATTAGCATTCATTCGCGCCACTCGAAATAAATCGGCTTTGTTTAATTTTTTTTTTTAACTGCTTCGCGTAGATGAAAACGCTTGTGAGCTCGCCTAAGCTTTTCGACTAGTTTGTCTACTCATATTTCGAGGTGCTTTGTTTTAAAAGACTGGTCACTAAGTCCGAAGAGGGGCCAAGGGAAATGAATAACCATCAAATTTTCGATGCTCCCCCCCCCCCCCACCCAGGGACATGCACTCATGCCCCCGAGAGAAAGGGGCAAACTTTTTTTCTGGGGTGTTTTTTTGTGTTTTTTAACCTCTTTTTTACCGCCCCCTCCCACTCCGGTACTTTAACCTTGCCCCCTCTTTGAACCACTTCCTCAGCTGATATTGTAGTTTTCTTGCGTTTTTAGGCTCTTTTCTCCCTGCACCCCCCCCCCCCCTCCCTCCCGTGTTCACGTCCCTGCCCCCCGCCCCTCCATTCAAAACCCTGAGAAAATCCAAGCCACTCCCACTCAAAATCCAAAATACTGTGACCCCCCACCAAAAGAAAAAAAACACGCTTTTCGTATGCCTATTGAGGCAGTCTGCAGATGATTTCCTATAACCAAATGTAGTAAGTCCTGCATCAACAAGTTGGCGATAGTGGTAAGGGAAACGCGTCTCGTTTTAACGAAATGACAAGGTTGAGCTACAAAATGTTCCGTAAAAGTACCGACGTTCATTACACCCAGCTTGTGTAGAGTTTCGTACAATAAGTATGATGAACGGTGTGTTTGCTTGTATTACCACATCCCTACCATAGCCCACCTGAAAGACAAAAAGCCAGGGAACGAGGAGGTTGGGCCTTTACATAAAGTTTATTGAAGAAACTGCGCTACTGTATAGTAGTGATGCTCATAACTTCAAAATCTCAAATCATGGGGGAGTCTGGACAGCTTGTGCCCCAGAAGTTGATGTGTTTTCAGAAATTTAGACTGCTGAAAGTGTTATTTTTGAAGTCTTGGAGAAAACACTGACCAAAACTGGAGTGAGTAATTTTCCTTTTATGGAGCTAAAAAGTTTATGACGCGACCCCCCCCCCCTCCCCTCGAAGTGAAGGATGGTATAATACATTAGTTTACAGCGATCGTAACAATGCAAGCTTTGCTTTTTTTCATGTAGTGCTCGGGGCCACTCGAATTATAGATTGGGTGCCTTATAGCCGCTACTAATAATCGGTTTACCCCCATCCAAC
>JAHWFP010219656.1:29594-48888 GCA_023313725.1 Lithobius niger
GAAAAGATAAAAACCCCGAAGAAGAAAAAGAAGGGATGAAACGAAAGAAGGGAGTTTATAAATCGCGGAGGAGTACGCACCAATGAAGAAGAGTTTTTTTTTAGTAGAAAATTTTCAAATTTGGATCATACGGGTACCGTACAGTGGAATGACGCTGAATATGCAGCGTTTGAATAGTTAATTGAAGCAAGCGAGGCAAGAGATGCGAAGAGTATAACGACTAATTATTTGAAAACTCCTCAACCAAATGATGTATCCTACAAAAAGCCTCATTTCATTAAAATTAGAGTTTTAAAGTGAGTAGTAGTTCTATTCCCTTAAAGGGGAACTTGTTTCCACTTTTGTATAATGTTTTTTTCCCCCGCGTTTTTGGATACTCGTAAAGAAAAAGAAAAACGAGTGATATACCGTAAAGTGTACGTTTATGCAGACCTTTGTAAAATTGTTGTAGATGTTATATCGGCCATATGTTATATCAACAAGAAATAAAAAGATAGTATTAAAGTCATCCATTAAACAGGACCGAAAACCAAGTGGTCTCATCAGTAGCGAATACTCTGGAGTACGAGCAAAAGCACAGACCGAGGGTACACGGAGGTATCTTACGTCGCTTTGCCTTGTCTACTTAACCTAGGTCGATGTAGTGCTTATAACACGCTTTAAAAAAGTCCGTGTAACCACCTAAAACCACTTTCGTTACGTCGACGTATGTGAAGCGTATCTGGAGTCCTGCAAGTATTTTATGAGTGGCTACGTCTTCCTGGATGGGACGGCTTTAATCGACGGCCGCCATTGTTTTTGTAACCATCTTGAATATCAACAAGGCACTCTGCTGCCAAAAACGTACAATCGATTATCTGTGTTCGTTTTGCGGCGAACTCAAGATAGGCCGCGGACACTATAAACAACCTACGTGTTCTACGCTGCTCTAAGGACTGCTTTCCTTTGATTGAATGGAACAAGTACGCGTAAACGTCATGAAGCTGGAGCGTGTATTGTCACTCTTAAAAGTAAGTCGAAAGCCCAGCCAGTTGAATGGGGACATGGGAATAGAGAGTATGGTTGATGGGGGGGGGGAATTAGATAAACGCGACGCTACCTCGACTTAGCAGGAACCACCGTGTACCAGTTGTCGTTTTAACTCACTCCAACTTGAGTTAAGCCACCTCCCTCCTAAAGCGACGTGACGTCAAGTCGGCGTAATGCAAAGCGACGTAAAGCGACATAAGAAACGTCCGTGTATACCCTCGGTCATTCATGGGTGCAATTTATAATCGCAAATCCGGACTGACTTGAGCAAGCTAAAAAGTAGAAACTACTGCTTGTTTGGGTTCCGTTTTACTGAATGTGGGTGAGAACAGCGCGATTAGTGATCAACTATACCCATAATAGGCCTAAATATGAGTGCCTATAGTGTCCGGGCCTGTCTTGAGTTCTCCGCAGAACGAACACAGGTAATCGATTGTACGTTTTCAGTAGCAGTGTGCCTTGTTGACATCCAAGAAGGTTACATAAACAATGGCGGCCGTCGTTTAAAGCCGCCCCCTCCAGGAAGACGTAGCCGCTCATAAAATTCTCGCAGGACTCAAGATGCGCCGCGCACACAATAATAACATTCAGTAGACTGGAGCCCCAACCAAGCAGTAGTTCCTGCTTTTTAGCTTGAAATACTGCTCTAGCTCTTAGCTCAAGGTGCCTTTGCCGAAACAAGGGTGAAACAGTCAGTCTATAGACTCTCTATATAGAGAGATCTCGGAGTGAGAGCAGCTTAATTTCAAGTTTAATCTCCATAGGCCTAATTTCAATTTGTACTAATTGAGATTACACTTTGAAGGGCTGCTAGTGAAACATTGGGGGTAAAGGGCAGTCCAAAATGTGAGTGTTTGTCACGTATGGTTACGGAATTAATCTTCTGATACTTGGACTGATTCAAGGTTCGGAAACACGAATATTTTCAGGTATTTTAGTTGCGTTTCCCTGTGCTGTATGAGAACAGTATTGAGACTAAACTGTCTCTTCTTCTCCATTAGGGTGGCCACACACCACATTAGACATTTGGTCTAGCGACCATTTTGTCGTAACCTGTCTCTACGTGCTGTTAGACGTCTCCACAACCACAAAAATAAACCGAGTGCCACACACCGGATGCAACGTTGTCGCGACGTCGTCTCACGACAACAAAGCGAAGGTCCTTCTATAGTTTCGTCTTGTGGGGGTCTCTCCACCAGAGGCGACGTTTTGTCTTGCAACGTCTCGTCGTGAGACATTTTGTCTAATCTAATTTGGTGTGCGGCTACCCGTACTACAACAACAACTTGTTACGTCACTTCCGTCACCTTCGTCTGTGTACCACTGTTATGTTATGTACATGTTTTCGCTGCTGTACCGCGAAATTTAAAAAAGAATTTGAATCATTTAGAACGTTAAAACGATTGTACGTACTCTTTAAAACTCTCTCAAACAACCCTAAAATGCGCCTCGACCGAAATTCGCTCGAAGTGAAATTTCGTTATCAAAATAATTCTCGCTAGTAGACAAAGCCTTTTGTAATTTCTTTATCCTCGTATCTGTTGGCCTGTCATCGACAGTCGTGCCATCTAGTGTGTGAATCAGACAAGCGAAGAAAAAAAGACACACATCCCAAAAAAAAAAAGAAGAGAAGAAGAAAAAAGATGAAGTCAAAACTCAAACGAAAAGAAAAGCTGTGCAAAGAACAAAAAAAAAACTTATCGAGGAAGAGATCCTGTGCAAAAATTCATGGAATGATATTTCATAAGAGGAGGCCCTCTTTGAGTCCCCCCTTTTGGAGATATTAATTCTGGGACGGGTGGGAGGGAGAGGGAGGGGTAGGAGGGAGAGTTGTGCAGGTCTGTTTTGTTTGAACGGAACCTGCCGACCGCGAGTGTTCATGTGTGTCGTACTAATGAAGGGTATCGCAGATTGCATCCTAAAGAATGTCATCTGGATCTGTCACGGGGTTTTTAAATCGTTGAAAACAGAATTGAATTATAGTGTATTGGTATACGTTTTGCGTGTTCTCTGAAGTAGGCCTATGTTGGTTTGACATTGATCCTATTAGTACTTGGGCGTTATCCAATTTTACAGGTTTCCGCACGTGGTTTTGCACGCCATTTTTTTTTAATAATATGTATTTGCCAGCTTGTCGGTGTTTTTTAATAAAATTGTCCCGCGTCGAAAAAAATCTGCTTCCCCCTCCCATGTTGTGACAAGTAGCAAGCGTCTGCATACTAATCAAGCTGAAACGTTGTCTAGTCATAGTTTGTGTTCTTGTCACCGCTACAAACACACGCGTGCACGCGCGCACACACACACACACACACACAGAATGCTGAAGAAAAAATGGTGTGTTTACCGACTAAAGTTCATTTTCATTGGCCGTTGGGGTTTCGGATACGTCATTGGGAGGGTTAATACAGCCAATTAGAGGCGACAAAACTGAGGATTATTTTCCGACTGCATACGTTTTCAGGTTTTTGGCGGTAATTCGTATTGTCAGGGATAATACAATTAACAAGTGAATACTCTATCAAGAATTTTTGTTTTCTTTCCGCAAAACGAGCACGATGCTTGACTTAGACCGAAAAGAAGGGGCGTCGAAGGAAAGTCTAACTGGAAAATCGTCTAATGGGACAATTGTTTATTATCTGCCTAAATATCTGAGAAATCATCGAAACGGAATATCGTATAATGGATAATCGTATAATGGATAAACGCTAACTGGACAATAATTATACCTGCGGTTTCTGGTGTTTGCAGGGACGTTAGACGATTTTACATTATACGAATTTCGTGTTAGACGATTTTCCACGCCAAAACGAAGGTAAGCAACGGAAATCTTAAAGCATCTTAAATTCGAAACAGTAAACTGAAATTACTTCGGAGAATCGTTTTACGCTAAAAAAAAAAAATTCTCACACCGAATGCCATTCGTGCTTTTATGAATTCTATAATTTGTGCGATTTAGCACTGACTCCTTTCCTGCAAATTTCTCTTCACCTTTATTCTTGGGAAATTAAATCTGGAAAGGAGTTTTCTGCTAAAATGGACAAAATATCGATTTCACTCGTGGTATTACAGCCGATAATTTGTTTGCCATCACAAGCGACATTCCGAGGCTGGTACACGCCCGAAGTGTTTACCATGCTTACGAATGGAACAACTGTTTCAGAAAAATTATACAAGAGTTAAACGAATATGATATGACGTGTCATTGTAGTACAGACTCCTCTACATCTTGTCATTTCTTACTTATCTGTGTACCTACCTTACAGTGTCTTTCAAAACAAGCACTTCGATCCAGCAAAACTTGGAGATTATTTGGCTGAACACTTATCGTCCCACGTGCGGTCTGCTGTTGAGCAGCCATTCAGCAGCTTCCAAAACTACAATCAGAACTCCGCAATCACAACGGAGCTCCCGAAGAGTTGGAGTTATGTCACACCTTCGACGCGATTGTGGAATTGTGGGAGCCAGAGATACTTGATTTTTGAACGAGCGCGAGGAGTCCCTTCAACTATTATCTCCCAGTTTCCCACTCAACCAGATTCTCCTGCATGCACTCTGGAGAGATGAGTCATCGTTAACGTTTTAAGAAAAATTAGCCAAAATACTGTACATGAAGCAACTAAGCAAATATGGTACTAAGTTTCAGGGTTATCTGCTCCCCGTTCTCAAGTGCATAAAAAAACATGGTCAAAAGAACAACGTCATAAACAAGTCTGTGTCAAACTACAATAAAAAAAATATAACAGAAATTTTAAAAATTTTTAAAACTTTCTGCTACCTGGTCAGAACAGACAGTAAATAAGCGGAAAGCAAGCCTAGAGCTGTAGACTTCTTCCTATTCACCAGTCTTTCAAACTGTTTAATGGACGACTGCTTCAATTGGCCCCTGACACAGAAATAAGAGATTAAACCCACTCCACCTCCACAGCCCAACTGCTCCAGGACTAACCTGGCTCATCATGGCGTGTTGGCCATTACCTGAAGACGATGAGAACTCCAGCAAGGCTCTAACCCTGCCCAATACTAGAACATCGAGGCGGTCAGCAAAGCCACGGTAAGCAACCCCAACTACACCAGGAAGAAAGAACCAACCTCCACCAGGCAACAGTAATCCCTTTCCATAGAGTCAGATCCCCCCCCCCCCCCCCCCCCCCCGCCATTCATGCCGTCCTAGTCTGACCACTGCACCCCTTTAATGGCATGTAGGTGGGTGGCAGGCTAAATCTCCATACCTCGGCTTTGCACGCTCTCACTCAGGGACCCATTCGTACTGTCCATCGTTGTTGCTATAGTTTGTTCCACATTATGTTTTCAGAAAACTGACTGGATGACGACTCGTTTCCTTGCACTAAGAGTGCAAAAAAATGTGGACACCACACTTGTAGACTCAACAAAGTTACTGTCATAGTTTACGAATGGGATGTTTACGGATTTTTTTGCACTCGTAGTGGAAGAAAATGTGGCGTCATACAGTCAGTTTTCTGAAAACATACTGTGGAACAAAGTATAACTTCAACGATCCTCCAGCCCGTGAGTTTTTATGGTATATCGGCCGAAATTAGTTTTAAAAAAGTGTGAAAATGGGATTTTGACGGAAATATTTGAGAATTTAATCAAGAAAACCAAAAAATGTTGAAAGTAGTGTAGCAAGCTAAAATCATATTTTTACGACCAAAGAGCGTAATTCGACGATCCGACTTAGATTGAAAGGGTAATTTTCCTCATGCTAGGGTTTAGTGGTGATAAGAGTTCCCGTCACTTTCCCATTCGCTACTGTTGGTCTTTAAAAACAACAATGAGCGATCAATACCGGAGATCAACGCTGGCTCTACGCCTTCTGAATGACCACTGTTAACAGAATGTCCAGCCACGGCTAATGTAATAAGTGTCCTAGAAGTACAAGAAAGGGAACCAACTACCCTGATGTCTCCACGATTAAGTTCTGGCCCGAACGTTTCGATCCCTGGGCCTGGAAGTCAACACAGAGCAATCTCATCCAACCAGCGCAGAGATTTAAATTCCAGGAAGCCAACTTCGACCTGGTCTTGTTCGCTGTCTGCTCATCTCAAGAGAGACTGACTCAACTTCAGATGTCCTCCACACACGAGCATTTGGAAATATAGTCGACTACAGCCCACCAGTTGAGCATCTTCATTAGACAACTAGACTTTGTGTACTCTCTAGTACCCATGGGGACATGGCAAGCCAGGTCCCTACACTGGCCCCCAACCTTTTCTGCAGTATTCCTCCCCATTGGGACTAGCATGCAATTATGCTTCCCCCCCCCCCCCCAAAAAAAAAAAAACACCACCGTTTTTCACATACCATAAGGCAGTGTTGCCAAATGGGTAAAAAAAAAATACCTGTCGAATTTTGGCCTAATATCTGTACATACATAAAAATGTTAATTTCGTCTTCCTCATACAATTTAATTTCTTTTGCAATGCATAGCTAAACAAAAAGTTCACCATTGCTTTTTATAGCGCAGTGAAGGAGTGGTTCGTGCCTCCCCTGCTCTGCCTTCGCGCCTTCCAAGAGAGGTCCGCCTTCCCTGTTGGGAAACGTGGGACTAGATCACTGGACCAATCGCCAGTCTTGGGAAGACATCATCAACCTGCGAACATCTGCCAATGGAAACTCACTGTGGTGGTCCTTACATCAACACACTGGCGTTTGAGGAAGTTCACCCCCTCCTCTGGTCCATCACCTCTTCACATGTTGGGTAGAGAGCCCAAATAAGAGCGAAGACCATTTCAAGCATCTGGTCAGAGGCAGATAAATCTTTTCATTTCAACTCACTGTAAACTCCATGTTGTTTTCAATGCAATCCATGCCTTTGTCCTCGGATTTACCAATTCGAACATCACCCTCATGTTGGACAACATTTCGTCAGTTTTTGCATCAGGAAGGGAGGTGGGACTAGGTCACGTTCGCTACATCTGCAAGTCTCGGCCCTCTTTGACCTGCATCTCTAGTGCAACATCACGCTACAACCAAGACACATCGCGTGGAAACTTCATATCCTTGTGGATGATTTGTCAAGGTGGAACCTCATACCAATGGCAAGAGTGGCTTCTGCGTCCATCGAACTGCAAGTCCACCATCCTGTGCTGGGGGGATGCCATTCATCCAGCCCTTTGTGACCTGAGCAAATTCACAACCAAGGAAATTTGTCTCCCTGTTCCCAGACGACCATGCCTGGGTGATGGATAGTATCAGCATTTCCTTGACATGGTTATTGCACTATCTCTTCTCCAGTTCTCCCTGCTTCAAATTGTGCTCAACAGGGTCCATAAGTCACCAGGGAGGTTCATCCTGATCCCATCCCTCTGGACAGTGGTGCCATTGTACATGTCAATCTATTTGAACTGAGGAAGAAGGAACCGATTCCACTTCCTCTACGAGAGAACGTTCTGTCAAAGCTCCGGGGATGGACCTCCAACCAAACCTTCAAGCACTACACCTTCATACATGGAGACTTTAAAGCAGATTCTCCAGGCAACAGCTTTTCTTCTCCAGTCATTGCCCACATTGTCCCATATCATCGTAAATCAACCACCAAAGTTTATGAAGCCAAATGGAAGAAATGATTGGAGTGGTGCCAATCTGAGAGTGTGGTCCCCATTGTACTGCAACCCATCGTTCCAGTAGGTGATCAGATTCCAGGAGTTTCTGTGCCAGAGTGGCATATCAACCATGGCCATCAAAGAATATTGATCTACCTTCAATTTGGACCTTATCCGTGCGGAGAATTGAGACACTGTCTCCCACACTGCCATTTCAAAACTTACCCAATTCCATCGGCCCAGAATTTGTCTATTATGCCTCAAAAGGAATGCTCCGCTAGTTTTACAGACCCCCTCCTCCCTTCCCTACCACCTTTACACCGTGTCTCGTTTGCTCACCTTTCTTGGAAAACTATTTTTCAACTAGCACTAGCCATGGCTGCCACCAAGGCAGGATTGCGGTGCTGGTTAGAGGAAAAGATTTCCTCAGGTACGAATTGGATTTATCAAAAGTTTACTTCCTTCTGCCTCTACACTTTAGAGCTGATGCCGACGACCACAGATTCCCCCGTTGCCTTTTGTGGTTAAAGGTCTTAGTCCACTGGGCCCCTCCAACATTGAAAAGGTCCAGTGCCCGACATAAGCCTTACAGTTTTACCTCGAGGCCACTCAAGACATTGAAACTTTGAGAGTGAAATATGAGGATAGCCGAACCAATGATGGCCCCACTCCCACTCGCCTGTGAGCACCACTCTTTGTTACGATTTTTAAGGAAACGGGGCTCCTTTTTCATCAACCTATCACCCTTGCAACTATCACGCTGTGGATTTGTGAGCTTACTGAGAGATCCTGACAATCGAGAGCCTCTATCAGTGATTAGAGCTTTTGCTTATATGCCATTGCTTCCTCGAGGGGCTTTTTCCACGGGTATGCCCTTGGATGGGATCCTTGCTGTCTGCAAGTGGAAGCACCGCACTACTTTCATCGGTCACTACCTCTGAGAGAGTAGAACAAATGGAACTTGTGATGGCTGGCAGCTATCTCACGTGGCAGTGACACTGCAGTTTATCTTGGAAGAATTCTGGTGTGAAGTAAGTGACTAGGTGGGTACCCTTTTCTTATTGTATTTGGTGTTAACTTATTGTGAATATGTTTTGTGAGTGGCATGCAACGCGCTCGGGTTCGACTGCCCACCCGCGGTGGAACACAGTTCCACATTATCAAATTATGTGGTAAGTATATTTGGATAGTAGTAAAAACGGGATTTTAAACCTAAAAGTAGTTTATACTTATCCTAAAATGCTTGCCTGTAAGAATACACCCGCTGCCCTCGAGTGGAACCCAATTGGGACTAACGAAATGTGAGTGGGGATACAGATAGCACGTCTAGCGGCAAATGGTGCAACCTGGTGGTGGAGCGCCATTGCATTGCCTTTTGTTGGGATTTTAGGACATAAATGCTTATTCTAATCGAAAAGTTCTAAAATGACAGGTAAGTATTTTAGGACATGTAAAAACTAATTTTAGGATTAAAATCTTGTGTTTACCATAAGTGGATGTGTGAATATCTAAATTATCTTTCTCGACATGTTAGGTACTGTGGCAGTCGTTAGTTGATACTATCAAGATGGCGCCACTTATGATTAGGCATTTGTTTGCATGTAATTAGGCATATCACTTTCTTCAACTCGATCTCAACTTTGCGCATAACTGCGCTAAACTTAACCAACTTTCTTTACGTTCTGGAAAGTGAAAGTTCTACACTTTGGCCATAACAATAGCCACAACAAATATCTCTCTGGCTGGCAGCTAGAGCAAGTTTCTTACCATCGAGTTTGAGGTGTTATCGTTGACGATAGACTTAAATTTGATAAAACACATTGATAATGTGTCTCAAAGCTTTCCGTGGGATTCCCACCTTTTTACCATGTTTTTTAAACCTTTGATACTTCCTAGCCTTGACTACTGTTCTCTCTCGCCCATCTCACCTTGACAAACTTGAAAAGTGCCAGCGTAGACTCACAAGCTAGTGTCCAAAGGTTTGTAAGCTTACTTACTCTGATCGTTTTCAGCGCCTCCATCTGTTGACCATACAAGTAAAACCCTTGACGCCCTCTATGTTCGAGTTGATGAACTGGTGGTAGTCTCCCTAAAGTGTCTTTGTAGTAGGTTCGTGCAGTTCCGAACTCTCGGTTTTACTACTACTTACTATGTGATGAAGTATACCATACTATACGATGAAGTATACTATACGTACGATACCGTACATACGATGAAGTATGCTATACGATGAAGTATACCAAAATAGTATTTAAACGGAAGCACCAGCCACCTGACTTCCCATCTCCTTTGCATTTGCAGAGGTGAGGTCGACTGGTCCTCCTAATGCCTACCTGTTTGGCCCAGCTTAAATTCTCTTTAATCGTTTTTCTATATTTTATTTCCAACTTAAAAATTGTACTACTACTGCTGGAGCTGTTATGAATTGCATTTTGGACATGTTGACGAAACTTTTGTGGATTTAGTGCACCTGATGTCGAGTTGAAAGTAACATCGTGAGTTGAAAGTAACCTCGTGCTTTTTTGTGTGTTTGTGTGTTGCTTGGCTTTTTTTTATTCTTTTAGGTGCTATACGAGATTGTGACGTGTTATTGAAATTTTCGTAACTCTAACTATGCTATTTTTTTTTAATTCCTGGTTTCTCAATAAACGGGGTGAGAATCCCGCTTCATTTATTCCCGACTGAAACAACTTTTTTTTTGTTTTAGGTACTGTAATTAATTTACACTCGTTCCGTTCCCTTTCCCAAAACGTTGAAAGGGCGCAACAGCAAAGTTGAGGAAGAAGACTGTTCGCTGAAACTTGCTAAAAGAGCAATGCCTTAATCCAATGGCAAAGACTTTTAGTCTCTTTCGGACGAATGGATCTTTCTCTTAGTGTTTCCGCACATTATAGCCCTCATGTCCCCCCCCCCCCCTCTCTCTCCCCACCTTTTCCTCTTTTTTCCCTTCCTTTTATTTTTCCCTCCACTTGCTCCGGGTATTTATTGGCAGACCCAGGAACCAACCCGTTGGCGGGAATTCTTCTGCCTCGGAGAACCCGGGCCCGGGTGGCGAAGCGCCCCAAGACGCGAGGTGGCACTAATAAACGCCCATTCGGCCCCATATACGGGTACAGGGAAGAAGGCTTCCATAGCCACACCGTTCTTTTTCAGTGTTATAGAGTGGGGGAGGGGCGTTTTTCGTGATTAAAGCCAGAGCTGCGTGCCAGCCCATTGTTTATGTGGGAGGTCCAATGTTGGCTGGCGGAGCTAGGCGAGCGAACCCTAATTTTTCAGTGTGGAAAAATGAGGCAATCGCTGGATTTATGGAATAACATTTGAAAATCAATGTCCTGGAAAGCGTCTCTCTCTGCGCCCCCCTCTCATTACTAGGTTGGCAGGCCGAGGAAAAAAGGAACGGAAAGTAGGCAGGCAGGCAGGCAGCACCCTCGTGCGGCGAGTGCAGAAATTAATATTGGCCTCCCCTGTGTTGGAATGGGTGCCCTTTTTTAGAAGTTGAGGGCAATGGTTTGGACTAAAAGTGAAAAGAGATGGAAGGGCGAAGATGGACGAATGGATGCATGGGTTCTGGGGGAAGAGGAGGAAGTAAAATAAAGGGGGGAAAGGCCGTATTGAGGGTGATAATGGTGATGAGGACTCGGACAACAACGCCCGGATATGGAACGTATTAGATGATAGAAAATTCTCTAAAAAATCGATGATAGAAGGTTGCTACTAAGATCTCTTCGGAATAGGATGTTCGTGATTCAAGGTATAATAAAGCGCCAGTGTTTAAGGAAGACTTACCCTTACGTTTACTTTCCATTAATTTACAATCAATATTTTTAATATTGTGGCCTTTTTTTAGTCTACGGTATTTCTTACATCGGTACGGCAGTCGTCCCATTCTTGTTTGCTTGTATTATTTTTGTATTATTATTCGCTTCTTGATTTTGTAATTTTTTTCGCTTTTTTCCGAACATTTTGTTTAGTTTATTACTCTAGAATACCGCGTTGTTGTTTATTGCAGTTTTATATGTACTGGTGGTTTTTTTTTTTTTTTCATTCTGCGATTGCGATTTTCAACCTGTGGAATGAAATTAATCAACTAAGCACGTATCAAACTGATAACCAACTAATTAAAGCCTGACTGATTTTTAATCAATTTTATGGCGATTTCTTCAAAAAGGACCAATCAATATTTTTTACTTGTGTTAGCGAACTTTCATGTTTCGGTATCACCATTATTAAAATTTGGTCTTTTTGGTTGGTTTGGTAGGTTTTTAAAGTTGGTAGCCCTTTTTCTTTAGTAGTTATGAAGAAGGTCTCAAAATTCTGACCGCACCCCCAATAACATTTCGCCCAATTGGTGTAGGAAACAACAAAAAAAAAAACGAGGTCCGAGAAGTGGGTGCAGTAAACAATTGAAGAGATGGGGCCCACCGACAGAGCCAAGAAACTCACTGGGCATAAAAATTGTGCAGTTGCTTAAATTTTCAGCACAAATAGCCACTGTGTGCCTTGTTCACAATGAAAACATTACGGAATATTAAAAAAAAAAAAAAAAACGTGAGCAAGAAACTCATGGTCGAACAGGCTTTCAACTTATCGTCCCCGGGCCGACCATGAGTTTCTTGTCACGCCTTTTATTTTTCGTAATGTTTTTATTATCCGCAACTACCACCAAGGCCCCGCGAAGGCTTGAAAGAGGGAAGGTACGATACCTAGTCAACTTTCTAATCTGTGGCTCCGTCGGCGGCAAAGTTGATGTGATCGTTGGAAACATTTCCGATCGTTTGTAGTTGTAGGATGACCTGAAGTTATTTTGACATAGTTTCTTTCGACGGTGTTGACGAAAAATGTGTACCAGATTTCGATTACTTAAAAACTAGGGAGTACTGGCCACATGGTTCGGGCATATTGGAGGTGTTTCTAAACTAGAGGGAAGTGAGAAAACTTGTTTCTTAAACTCGAGGCGACTGATCCATACTTCTCCCACTTGACGTAAGTGTGACGTCATGCAGCTGAGATGTTGCTGAGGCCAGTGAGGCAGGTTTGTTCTCGCTCACTTTCTGATCACTTATTGATCCAACATGGCTGCCATCACCAGTAGTAGCTGAGATGGTAGTGTTTCTAAACTGTAGGAAGTGAGATGTGAAAAATGTCTAAATTTAGAAACAAATCCAATTAAACAGAGATTAATAAGCATCTGTATTACGTTGTTACTAACATTTTTCTCGCTGAAAATAGATGTGGCAGCGATTGATTATTTCTAATTTTTCTAATCTTGAGAACGACAAGTGAGGCAGTGCTGTTTTTAAACCGATCGGTTTTGATGACGTTGTGGGCGTGGCTTAGAGGAATCCATCTCACTCTTCCCTCTAGTTTAAAAATACATCCATTTACCTAAATCTGGAAGGACGGAAACTTTCACAACAGGCTGCTACAGGTGCCTTTAAAGCAGGGATTAAGTCGACAAGATACGAGAGTTGGCTAATCTTTTTCTCGTTCGCACAACATATATATCTATCACGTCTCGTCTTGTCTCGGTAGATCTCGACATGTCTGACGGGTATTTCTGGAATTTCTCGAAGCCCAAAGTTCTGAGGAATTCTAAAACAAGTGGTGACATTTTCAAGTTTTATTGAAGTAACTGTGGGACTTTGACGAGAATATCCAGCGTCCCGAACAAGAATGCCGAGGATCCTTTCAGTGGAACAGAGATTGTCCCAAGTAGTCCGGGGCCGAGTGGTCATATTTTTCGTTTCGTGCACCTTTCGTGGTGAAAGCATTTCACCTGTTGGAACATCTTAAGGTACTCTTAGGATTTCAAAAAAACTTTGGTTCCAGACTGACAATCATAGCAGGTGGCCGCCATCTTGGATTCAAAATGGCGGCTATTTCAAAATATTAAAACTCAGATTTCTACAAAACTAATTATCCGATTTTAATTTTCTAAACATCGTTGGAAAGGCCAGAATGTAAGCTAAAATTTATTTCCTATCAACTATGGTCCAATTCCGAAAGCTTTTGGAGCTATACAGATCCAAAGATTCAGTGGTCATGAAAATTGCTCTTTTCAAGTATTATTTTGTATATTACAGCTTAATGGAGAAAGATACCAACAAATACCATGGAACCTAATGTGGAACTTATTATTTTAGCTTACAAATTATTTCTATTAACTGTTAAGTAAGTAATTTGGTGTCAAGTGTGTTATTTTAAGCTAATATACAATACATGGCACAAACGCTTTCATTACAGCATACAATGTTGCTTTTACTAGCAAATAGTGAATATCAATTATACAACGTGGAGAAAGTAGTACAATTTTTCTACTCTATGTATAATACGACCCGTCTTCTTCATCGGAGGTATCTTCTGTTCCAGTTATTCTATTAGGGTTCAGACAGGATTCTTCATGATTTGAACAGTCGCATACTTCACAACATTGCCGACTGTTAAACTGCACTTGCATCGGACAGTAGCACACCTTGTTTTTATACAGGAGCACTGTACAGTGTACAAGCTCGGTTATAGAAGTAACCTTCGAGCCGGTGAAGACAAAGCTTGGGCCTGCTCCAGACCCAAGCGTTGTCGTCACTGGCTCGAAGGTCTCACCCATTTGTTGCCATCCATATCCATCTGGGGACGCCTGCGGTGGGTTCGGGATGATGTCTTGAGACCGTATAGTATTTGCTTGATACTGAGTACGCAGGAACAACCTGTTTAAGTGCTGCGTGAGTTGGAGGTAAGTTTTTAGCTTGGCACCCTTTCTTGTAGACCATCCACCAACGTAATTCTGTAATGAACGTTATTTTGGTGGAAGGTGCAAAACGTCGGGACACAAAAACTTCAAGAATATCGGAGATATTTGTATCAAGAGAACTTGCATTTCCCAGTATTGTAAAAGCTGTCAATGTCTCGATGTCCGATCGTTCAAATGTTTTTGGCATGAGAGCTTTCCTTTATTGAAGAAGCTTACAGTGTTATCCGCACCAGAAAAAGCATGAAAAGCTAGCAAAGCGGAAGATTTCAATGCACCAATGGCGTTAAAAATTGAACCTACAAATATCACCCTACTTCTAGGGTTACAAATGATAGGACAGAGCTGTGGATACTTATGAACAGCTAATACTAGCACATCAGTATCCGGTGACACGATGTCTATATGGGTAGCTCCTCTTTGAATAGCATCGTACAGCATGTAAATCAGTTTTGTGTCCGCCTCTTCTTGTGTTCTGGAAAGGTGTTCAAGGTTCAAGTTTGTAGCTTCTACTTGGGTACAAAATGCAACTACTGTGCTTCTAGATTTTCACGTCGTCTGTTCTATTATTTTATTTGAGAGGTACACAATTAAGGCTTGTTTTGTATTGGCGTGCTCTAACTGCTTTTTCATTGTAAGATGTCCTATTGGGGTCGTGTCGCCAATTTTATATGCAACAGGTTGCAAGGTAGGTCCTTGTTGATGTTTTCTTGTCACAGTCTTCAAGGACATGGGCACGTCATATCAATCGAATGTCACATGCATTTCACTGTAACTACCGTGGCTCCTTTCCAAATGATGAGTGAACACATCAGCTAATTGTTTGCATGTTTTTATATCTTTGCCTTTGTCCATTGACTGAAGCTGGGCCATGCCATCAACAACAACGACTGTATGACGTACATTATCACAGACTGACTGGGCTGTAATATGGGGCTGCTCCTCCTGTTTGGCCCTGTCCTTAAGTAAGTTATATCCATTAGAGCACTTTTGTTCCCGCAGTGATGTAGTGCCCCATCCACAGCAAAGAGAGACCTTGGAACGACAGAAAACTCCTAAGCACCAATGCACTGTTTAAGATTGATTTCTGGACGTGATTTGCAACCACTAGAAAGCGAATCAACAGGGCATTAGTCTCTTTCAGTTCAACAATGGTGTCTTTCATCTTTACTATTTTCTTGTCTTTCCACATTTTCATATTAAATTCGGAAGTTTGCCCCATACGTAGCATTCATTGCTCAGTACCCTCTTTGCAACAAACTCCTCGTACATCTCCTGACCCACTTCATTTCTTGATGAAATACTCTTTTTGTAATAATATTTACAAGTTCTTCAGAGTTGTCCTTGAAAGGGTTTGTAACCTCAGTTAAAACATTCATTAGTTTCTGTGTATGGTCATTGAGTCGCTGCAGCACTGCTGGGTTGTTTTTATAGTATTTGGCCTTATTAGAGGTGTGTATGCCAGCCAGTTCTTGCGATTCCCCGGCCAATCTTGCCATCTCGGGGATTAGGAAGAAACGTGTGCGTGCACTTGTGTTTAGTGTAAATCCACTTATTCCTCCTGAAACTTTCATGCTGCGATTAATATGTTCTAAAGCGTGATCACCACGAAGTGAGCAGAAAGGAACCACTTTCCTATTCATCACCAGTTGCCGTTTTGAAATTCCTGTAATAGTTGAGTTGAAGTATCGCCTAAACTTTTCATGCAACAGTGGAGCATAGTTCCTTTTGTCATGTGCAAAAAAATACTTAGCCAAGGCATCCAGCGAACTTAAGTGCAACTGCCAATCACCCATCCATACACTTCTAATAAATATGTAGAGTTCAATCACCATTTGCATGTATTGCAGCGTAGCTCTGAACATAGGCTGACTTGAACCTGCTTCTTCAAATGTTTCAAGTCAAGATTCTATCTGCATGAGTAGTTAGAATCACCCGGGTGTCTAGTATAGGGTTACAGCCTAACAGAGCCCCATGCTTTTTGGGTACCACATTTAAATCCTAGGGGGGGAGGCGCGTGCATCTAGGGTCTATTGGTCGGTCCACGTGCACCTAGGATCAACATTTTCCCTCCCTTGAACGTTAGATACCCGCCTCATATCCCTGCCGCATCTACGCGTCGCCCGCCCGGGATAACTGTTTCCTCCAGGTGACTAGTACACTTCAGCACAAAGTTGGGTCTATTGCTCGGCCCATGTGCACCTAGGATCAACATTTTTCCCCCATTGAACGTTAAATACCCGCCCCATATCCCTGCCGCATCTGTGCGTCGCCCGCCCGGGATAACTGTTTTCCTCCAGGTGACTAGTACACTTCAGCACAAAGTTGGATCTATCGGTCGGCCCACGTGCACCTAGGGTCTATGTTTTCCCCATTGAACGCTAGATACCCGCCCCATATCTCTGCCGCATCCGTGCGCCGCCCCCGCCCGCGATAATTGTTTTCCCCCAGTTGCCTTCAGCCCAGAGTAGAAACTACGTAATAACTAGGAACGCGTTCTTTGGGCTGTTGAATCCCTAGCTAAAAAAAAAAGTAGAAAAAGCTCAGCTGGAAGCGCCCCCAGCATCAACTAGATTTTGCCGTAGGGCACGATGCATTGCCCTTTCCCGTTTGAAGCATTTAAACAGGGCAAGTCGCGCGAGACGGTGATCCGTTGCATATCGGCGACTAACTACAATAGAGAAAAAAGAAAGAAAAACTAAATCACCTCGTCGCGTTCACGGGCGGCCGGCCCAGGAGGGCGTGGGTCGGCACTTTCAGGGGAGTAAGTGGGACACAAGATAGCAGGCCCACAGACCGATCTCCTGCACGAGAAGGATGTCGGAGGTATTTGGCTAATGAAACACCAATTTTAAAAAAAAGTCAATAAAAAAAAAAAGCGCGTTAAAGTATACAAAAGTATACAAAACACACAACTCACGAGACGCGCTGAAGGATAAAAAAAATATCCAAGAGTTGATAGTTAGTGAGCTGTGTTGACAGTAGCTATCAGAGAACAGAATGAAGTAAGAATCTCGTCAAAAATCGGGTAAGTCTAAAATTGCTCGGGGCTATAATACGCACAATCCCGCCCCCCAACACGGTGGTCTCCCCCTACGGCCTTCAGACCTCTGAATCGCCTATACAGAAATGACAAGAACGAATGACTATTGTAAAAAGACCCAATCCGTCACGCGTTTCCGTCCATTAACGTAACGGTATATAGGCCAGAGGTCGTGAGGTTAATACTGCTATGGGCGTAGGAATGTAGTTACGACATTTATCGGCTATTTACGGTTGTCAAGAGAGCGTGGGACCCCCTCAACTAAAAGAAAATAATCGTTCCCCCCTATCAATTCGTCAAAACAAAAAGTGACGGGCTATATGTAAGCTGTCAGTACTGTCAAAAAATGACGCGTAGTTAACGTCTCGCGACCTAGATCTCTAGACAACCGACTTATTATACGTTAAACCTTTCGTATAAGCCCTTTAACCCGAAAAGACAAAATAACGGGCTAACCACCAAAAAAAAAACACTGCCTCGAGCGAAATGGGCGGCCCACATCGTGACGTAGTACACGCCTCGCAATTGGTTGAAAGTCGTCACATGATTCGAGCCGTGCAATGAGCGACGGTACTATGAGACTAACCAATCGAAAAAATGACCAAAATAGAGTACCGTAACACCCTTACGGAAAATAACCGGTGCTGATTTGTCGAGCAGCTATTCCACTTGAAACAATGCAATTTGGCCAAGTATAAAACCATCACCCCAGCCAAGAATTCACTAACCCGCCGATCTCAGCAATTGGAACCAACGACTCAGCAATTGTAGAGGTAAGCATTGTTTAATGAGGCATTACGTTAATATTGAAAAAAAAAAATAAGAGTGCGAGGACTTGGCCGGTTGCTAACGGGCTTCTTTACATTTATGTTTACAGATATCCAACAATCCGAAAGGCCACGGAGCAGTACACCAGAGCAGTGCAAGCAGAGAGGAACAGGTAGGCCTAAATGGTTCCTTTATATCATTTTACGTGCGGAATAGGGCAAAAAAAAAAAACCTAAAGGAAGGCTATGTCCTTTTTATTTCTTTTCATATACATAGTGAACAAAAAAAAAATATGGCAACATCATCAGCTTCAGTAGATAGAGTCATTGAAGCCAAAAACACCTACTTCATAGGGGGTGAAATATACGTACAAGTGACAGATTTTCAGGGACGTGCGTACGTACATTTACGGGAATTCATAACCCCAGGAGTAGGGATCCTGCCAGGACGCCGTGGGGTCTCGTTTACTGTCGCCGAATGGCGGGAATTTGTTAAGGATCACGGTATTTACAATCAGATCGTGAGCGAGCGCAACTTACAGCAGCAAATTATGACCGGCCGGAACTATGGAGCCGGCCTAAAAGTGATAGTGTCACAATCTGGCTCAGTCTATCAGGCTAAATTCATACTTGAAAAATACAGCAAAAAGTACGTTGTTCTAAACTATCGTCAATTTGCAGGCTTGATAGGCTACGTCACTGATATCACTATGCTTTTGGACAAAAAACTGAAAGAGATAGAGCCCCCCACAGTTCAGATCGAATCCCCCACATCCCAAACCGAAATGTGGTTGGAGTGAAAAAAAAATAAGTAATGTCCCTTTTTTTTTCATTTTTGTCTCTCCCTCACAGTCTCATGGCGTACCAAACCATCCCATATTGCGATTGCTTCCCACTTACCGGGTTAAATTTCATACGAATAGTTCCGACGGTAAACGTAGTGAAAATAGCTATTGGAAAACACGGAGAAAATGACAGCGTGGTATTAGATCCAACAGAGTGGTTAGGGATAATAGCGCAACTCTACTGGCGTCAACCTAACTCGAGCATATCAGTTAAATCGGGGAACGTGTCGATCGAATCCGTGGCCGACAATGTGTTGATCCTTAAAAGTGCAGACAAATCCGTAGCATTAACTGAATTTGAT
>JAHWFP010219657.1:13092-44686 GCA_023313725.1 Lithobius niger
AAGCTCTTTTGCCAAGCTAATCCCACCGAGTAATACTTCGAAGGTTACATGAAATATATGAAAATTGCTTACTGAGCAATTTTCAATTATTTCATTTAACGTTTGAAGTATTAGTCGGTGGGATTAGCTAGGCAAAAGAGCTTGGCGTTTGATATCACAACTTTACACGGCCGAAAAGCTTGGCGGGAATCCTTAAGAAGTTTTGTTTTGGGGTAGATTTTAGATTTCTTTGGTCCAAATTGATGAAATCCATTTTTTTTTAGTAATTATGAAATGGAAACGCCAACCTAGTTTTCTGATCCATTTTTTTTTTTTCTTTTTTTTTTTTTTTTGTTGTTTTGTTAGTTTTTGCGGATAGCAGTCATCTTTTTTCATTTGATTAGCATTTTTATTAGTATTATAGCATCTCCTGGCAAACGCACGAATTTGTTTAATGTTCAGTTTGGCATTGTTGCATAAAAACAATGTTTAAAACAATGTAAAACAATCAATTTGGTCGTTTGGGGCTCCCTAACTCCTGAACCACTTGACCAATCAGAAGAAGCCATATGAAAAGGACACATCTCCAGATCAATACCTGTAAAATGAGCTAAGAAACAACTTTATCCACCGCATGGAAAATTGTATTTTCGTGATACAAAAATGCGTTACCAGTATAGTTAGTAGTAATTAGGCAAATTTCAACGTTATTCACATCGTTTTTTCAACAACAAAAAAACGGTAAGCTGTGTCTTTAATAGTGACTTTTATGTTGTCAGGCTACCAAAGTCTCCCGATTAAACAAGTTTCAGCCTTTTCTGTCGCATAGTTATTTATCCTCAGATGGCTGAAAACAGCCAAACTACCTTCGCTGTAAAGACACAACGTGTCTAGTGGTCGCCATGCTCATATATACATATTATCTGGATGTTATAGTTTTATCTTGGCGGGCGACACACTAGCGTGTGTCTTGATTATTTTTGTTTGTTTTAATTTACTTGTGAAGTAAACAATCTGATTTCTTCCCTTTGTTTGTACATTTCCATTCTTTTATTAAATAAGAATTTTTTTTCTTTTACAGCATTGCTTCGTGTCCGATCCACATGTAAGTACATTTCTCAGTCATAGTGGTCACCCTTTATGCATTTAAAAAGCAATCATAGCTATTTGCAGCCGTGTATTACAACAGCTTTTAGACGGGCGATAAGCCCCAAAAAAGGTAGTTAGCTGAATTAGCGTCCATTTCAACCGCTAAGATTAGCTCGGGGCGGAGAAGTACAATTTCGCTAGGAAATGATGCATTTATATTTGTAATAATTGTTGACGTGCGATAAAAAAAAAAGGCCTTCGATCTTTCCCCATTCCATTCCCCTCGACTGGAGACGCCGACGGGCACCTTCGTGGCCCTGGCAGGTCTTACCTTGGTGGTAAGGCAGTCGAGACTGTATACCACCTCTCCACAGTCCCCCTCTATTGGCAATGCTAATTTCGAACTTTTATTTTACTTACAGTTACCTTTTTTTTTTTTAATTTTTTTTTTATCTTGCATAACGTTTTACTTACCAGTTGGTCCACTTTGACGCCACTTCGACCCCAAACATTCTCTTTATACACGCATCTTAAACTGTTTCCCTTTTTTGGCTGGCAATCAGCGATTCCTGAAATACTTGCCAGTGTACACAGGGTGGGGCAGAAAGGAAGGGCCGCCCTTGGCAATCAAAGATGGTTAATGGTAGGATATAATGAAACTTTGCATGGTATTGTAGGCGAACGTGGGGCCAACTAACCATGAATCGATCACTGACCTTGACGCATATTTTCAAGGTCATCGTGAAGCTGACTTTTAACTATGCTTCATAGAACTCCAGTTTAAATTAGAAACTTGTAGACATTGGCAAGGCATGGCCATTGCAAAAAACAGAACGGAATTCGGTACGCTAGTTTAGGAGTTACGAAAATTGCAAGCATCATTTTGTAAGCCGACCGAGTGGCTTTCCTGCCAAACAGTGAGTGTAAAATTAAGTCCAGTGGTCCTCAAAGTACACGAAGCATGCTTGGAAACAAACAGCAACTGACACACTGATGACTCGACACTAGCTCAACACAACCTGCTACATTATACGTACAAACAGAATGATGCTGCAAACTACAGCATCTTATGCAAGTTGGCCAAGTTTAGTCACCGTGGTCGTCTAGAAATGAAACTAATGTTGTTCCTCCTTCAGATTAACGTTTCTGATTTTGTTTCAGAGCTGATCACGGTTAATGAATTATGCCAATTTGCGTATGCTGCCAACACCATTACCTACCAATACAATGCATGGTGTACGAAAGAGCCTAACAGAACTGTTTGGCAGGAAAGCCACTCGGCCAGCACAACAGAATGATTCTTGTAATGCCCGTAACTCCTAAACTAACGTACCGAATTTCGTTCTGTTTTTTTGCATTGGCCATGCCTTGACACTGTCTACAAGTTTCTAATTTACACTGGGGTTCTACGAAGAATAGTTAAAAAGTTAGCATCACGATGACCTTGAAAATATACGTCAAGGTCAGTGATCGATTCATGGTTAGTTGGCTCCCAGTTCGCCTACATACCATGCAAAGTTTCATTATCCTAACATTAACCATCTTTGATTGCCAAGGGTGTTCCGTCCTTTCTGCCCCACCCTGTATATAATGTTTAATGGTGCATTCATCCCAGCGCCATCTTTCTCGATCCTCCACACCAAGTACGGCCCCAAAGTTCTATTTACTTAGTCAATCCCTTGCTAAAAATCCGTTATAAAATTTGGCTTCTAAGAGATTTTCTGTTGAATTTTGGGAACTATGTTTATATTAGCATCCTGCGATTAAATAATGATCCTTTGCGCACTTACAATAACCTTGACGTTTCATGCGTGCGTCTGTGTGTGTGTGTGTGTGTGTGCATGTACTCATTTTTTATCGTTTGCTAATAATCACCATGAGATCATAAAATCTAAAGTACTCACGCGGTGAAAATTAAAATGATTTATGCCAACAGATCGCCGAAGAAAAATTATAAGTTACTAGCCTAAAAAATTATAAAGCGTGATGTTAAAATACGAAAATCACTCCGACTTGCATTCATTTTTGCATTCATGCATTTTGTCTACTGCGCCCAATGCCAACTGGGATAGTAGCTGCTACTATCTTAGTTGGCCTTAGTTGGCATTGTATTACTACACAGAGTCTAGCGAAACGGTGCAATGGTAAAATGCGCATGTGGCGCGTGGCTGTTATAAGGCAGGCGAGTGTACCTTTAATGTCTATCATTTATTAGAATAAATAGATAGTGTCGTTCACGTGCTCCAATCGACATGAGCATGAGCCAATTTCAGACCCCTTCCATTTAAGAATGCACATGGGGTGGGCTGAGGCCTGGATTTCCAATCCTTTTAACCGTTCAAGTGTAGGCGTCGCCTACTACTAAGTCGAAAATTTAACGACTTAGGAGAGTACTGGATTTATGCATCTATTATGTCATCTATCTTCTTTACATTATAAACCAAAGTCTCATAGCAGAAATGAAGCAACCGCAACGACGACTCCCGGAAGGGGAACAATGAAAACGTGCGAGTGTGTCAATTCTTTGGCTTGAAGTTGAAACTGGGACGTTGTTGCCCTGAAAAGAAGTTAAAATTGGCGCATTGTTGCCTCCACTAACAATTTTCTCTAACAATTATTCTTCTAACCAAACACCGTGGTAATCTCAAGGACAAGTATTACATGACGTCATGCACACTTCTTTTTCACACTACGGTACGCATCGCTTAAGCCACAGCGAAAGACTGGGAGTGGGGGAGGGGGGGGGAGTGAGCTGTTACCATTAAGCATACGATTACGCATTAACTCAACCTAAAATATAATTTCTGGGGGTGTTTGCTATTAATTCAAATAACCATCCACATTCAACTACGTATGGCAAAGAGGAGGAAGGGAAGGAAACCAAGAGGAAGGGAGAGGACGGGATAAAAGGAGGAGGGGAGAGAGGAGGGAGAGGATTGGCGGAAAGGGGGAGTGTTACACAAACAAAAATCGACTGTTGCAGTGAACCATCAGGCAGCACCGAGCAAATACTGGGAAACAACCACGGGTCAAACAAATCCCCCGGGCCAAGCCGGGTACGATGCTAGTATCATTATATACAAAACCCTCGCTGGCATCTGCAATCGTTATGTTGTACAATACACTCGGAGATCAAGATTATAAGAACTGGTTACAAATTACCAGTACTTCCGTTGCACCGTAATTTTACGGAAATTGTTTAACAGTGTTCATAAGAGACAGTGTTGTAAAAATGTAAAAAAAAAAAAAAAAAGACATGCACACATAAAAAAATAAAAATAATTAACCCACTTAAATAGCTGATAAAAACATAATGTTCATCACTTCCGTCATTGTCTCGCAGGGCTGTAGTCTTGGGTCTTATTTAGCTGGTTTCAGAGCTGACAGAAGTTTATATTTTAATTTCTGGTATTTTGAATTTATTCTTTTTCATGATTTACCCAAAATGCGTGGATTACGTTTTGTTTAATTTTCTCGCTCACTAAGCATTTAGTCGGTTAATACTAAAACCGCTGGCTTCTTCGCGCTTTTACCGCACGCAGCTTTCGATTGTCTATACGTAGTAACCTCGGCAACGACGCAGACGCAGATTCCCTCCTCGTGCCTCGCGACACGAAGTACGATGCACGCGACAAGAAAACAATTAATTTTTAGTGCAGTACAACACACACGGCGGAATGATTTCTGAACGCCAACATTCGATGGTTTGTTTTCGATTCGATAACCCCCGCAATGTTGGACGCCATGTTGGATTTTGGACTCTCGCTGCAGGCAGCTAGTTATTCTACGGTCGTATGATCGCTACTAGAAGCTGTTCTTTGTGCGAGAATAGCAAATTTTGGAAATGGCGAGAAATGACAAAAATGTTGTAGTAATGTTTAAAATTACTGTTGTACTTTCTTCGTAATCCTTCTAAATATCTATATATTAATAAACAAAAACGGAACGTTAAATGTTTAGAGTAAGGGTCTAAAAGTCAAAACCTAAAAGGAACACGGACAAGGTTTGACAGTCAGGGTCTAGGTGTAAAATTTTGTAAGAGGCTGGTAAGCATTAGACCCTTACTACCCGGTGGTTAGCTTATAGTTCTACTCTATTCGGACAGAAAGTGTGTATGAACGATTGTAGCAGACTTTTTTTGTTCTTAGAATATTGTTATGGAACTCTTAAGAACATAATTTTCTTGTGAAGTTTGGCATTTTGTGTCTTTTGATGCTTTAGAATTTTTTTATTATATTTCGTAGATTTATGGCAGAGGATAACCAGTAATGCTCTCTGCTGCGAATACCTTGCAATGTTACTAAATCGAAAAATAATTTTCAACATACAGTAAAGCAGTAAACCTATACCATACTACCACTGGATCATCACGTGGGAGGATTGCCAGTTTTTCGTGAAAATGTTTTTATTTCTAACCACTGGGTAGTAAGGGTCTAATGCTTACCAGCCTCTTACAAAATTTTACACCTAGACTCTGACTGTCAAACCTTGTCCGTGTTCCTTCTAGGTTTTGACTTTTAGACCCTAACTCTAAACATTTAACGTTGCGTTTTTGTTTATTAATTCGTGTTACTTTTAGAATTGCAGCTAAACTGTAAAACTGAGAGTTTAACACAGAGACCCAAGGCTGACTCTTACTAACACTGGCTATCGCCAGTGTTAACAATAGAAACAAATCCTTTAATCTTCAGTCTTGCAGCTGGCGTTTGCTAATTAGCATTGTTGCATAATAACAATGTTTAAAACAATGTAAAACAATCAATCTGGTCGTTTAGAGCTCCATAACCCCTGAACCACTTGACCAATTAGAAAATGCCTTATGGAAAGGGCACATCTACAGAGCAATACCTGTAAAATGAGCTAAGAACCAGCTTCATAGGACAAATGGTTTGACCTGTAGAGAAGACAGACGAAAGGTACATCCCCAGAACAAGACCAAGAACAAGAAGTTATCTATTTGGCCCCTCTGTGTATCTCGGGTTTGGCTCGCCCGAATTTCACAATTTTTGGACTGCAGACAGGCCTTGACTAGTCAAGGCTAGATTCCAAATTTGGTTTAAAAATGTTTACTTTTGACGGAGTTATAAGCTCTCAAAGTTGGAAGTTTAACACAGAGATCCCAGGTCGACCCTTACTAACACTGGCTATCGCCAGTGTTAATATAAAAGGCTTGGATGGCACTGAGCAAAATCATCAGGCATGTGTGCATAACAATCAGTAAGAAACGTTTGTGTGTGCATTACAATGTTTGTGCCCTGTAACAATCAGGAAGAGCTTTCAAAAATGGTTGAGAAACAATCAATGTCTGCACGATCGTTGCTGGGTTTATCGCACTTAGTGTCAGAACGGACAAACAGCCAATTCAGCAACATAACAGCAGCGTCCTCCATTGCAAAAAAGACATTTACTTCTCTATCCGAAAACCAAACAACAGGGGTTCAAAGGGAGGGGGGAGCGGCGATGGGGGTGGGGATATTCACACCACACAATGGGGGACGCTGCTGTTATGTTGCTGAATTGACTGTTTGTCCGTTCTGACCCGGGAGTAGGAGCACGGGGGGAAATCTGACCATGCACCGGAAGAATGTGGGGAGAGGAGCCCGGGGGGAGGCGAGGAGGAGACAGATTGGGGGCCTCGAAGTTATTTTCATTTCGTGCTACCGAGTAAATTATTTCACTTAGGTACGCAGGAACCGGCTAGACCGGCGTATGTTAACGCAGAGGGGTACAGCTAGTAATTAAAGAATTATACCTGTAATTGTGTATGTGTTGCCGTATTTATTAGGTAGAAACTGGAACTAATCGTAAACAAATAACGGTTGCTTAGCAAATAGCTTTCGGCGAGCAAGAAGGCCTCGGTGCGTAAATTCGACCTAAGGGTGCGTTTAGCAACTACTCGCTTTTACATTCTCGCATCTTGAATTTAATCACGATGGCAAAGGCGTAGTTGCCATGGTAACTACGACACCTGGATTAGCTCAATGCTACACCGTTTGCGTGAATGACTGCAATCTTCTAATTTGTGACAATAAGATAAAGAATTCCTCCTGACGAAACTATTTTCCCATCGCTTCAGAACTCGCGTTATTGACTGTTTTTCTTGCGAGCCAGCAGAGCTAAAACGGCCGCCATGTTGGAATTTAAGAGGTGATTTCAAGCTTCTATAGCTGCGAGAATGCTAAGGCGACCCGTTGCATAAACACGCCCTTATGCTTATCAGCTTAAAAGTTAAGTGTTCGTGCTTGATAACGGGATGCAATAGACCCAAAACGTCGCATTCTTTTTAAAGTTTTTTATGTGTGCACCCACTGGCTTACCCTTTTTACCTCACATTTGGTGCTTTTTCCTGGTTCTTAACCTTTGAGCCAGTCGTACTATCACCATTCAGCCAACTTGGCGAACCAAAAAGAGATAGTCAATATTTGGACTATTCAATACGTACACAAGCAGTCTACAGCATGGCACCACATATAATTAGGCCTATATTTGTATAATTAGGCCTATGTTTCTTGAGTAATGAGTCCTACAAGTTGTATTATCGAATATTTAATCAACAGTCTTTAAATCTGGGCTCGGGAGAGAGATTGAACTGTCATATCATCGAGTGTTTAAGTCGTGGCGCATCGCTTGTTTCTGGTGCCTGTAAGGTGCACTGCACTTTCTTAAACTTGAAAGCCTGGTTTCCAGTTTCCTACTACTTAGCTTTTGTCGTCGCTTTAAATTCTCCACATTGATATATCCTAAGGACATAAATATCACCACCTTGAGTGCGTCAAAGTTTACCACAATCTTTAGGCCTAACTCGCAGGCGGGCTCGTTTGAACTCGTACATGCAAGGTACACCTATCCTAATGGGGAAAACAGGAAATTAGGAGGATGCAAAGTAATTTTCTCACGGCTCTGCTCTACTAACGAGGAAGGCCAAAGCATATAGGACGTATATGCAGTAGCCCACACGAAGGGAAGAAAAGGCAAGTACCTCCCCCCCCCCCCCCCGTCCACCTCCCTCCAAGACCCAAAGTTATGTCTAAAGCTTCATAAAAGTCGAGAAATAAGGTATTTATCGCAACTAAAAAAATTCAGAAATTCAGCTTTTCAAACGTTTTAGGAGCAATAATATTGCTGAAAATTACTTGTCTTAACAGTGCGTTCCGTGGAACTTGAAGTGAACCCCGCCCCTCCCAAGCCCATACGACTTTATGAGAGGACGTGTGTGACCCTGGCCCTATGGCCAGAGTCAGGGCATTTTAAACAACTGCTGCATGGTAAAAATAGGGATTCTAAAATGAGCCATGAGCCGTGCATGCCGGTCTCGTACAGGTAGAGATCTCTATACTAACATATTCCTGTAACACGGTGGACGTTCCTGACTTTGCTGTACATTGGAAGTTACGGAAACAGCTCCCAAAAGTAATACACATTTCTCCTGAATACAGTAATAACCCTTCTTCAATTCTGATAAATCCAAAAGGTACAAAGAAAAATTGATGCATAAAGCATTTTTCTGATTTTTCTGAATTCTAAAAACGACAGGCATCTGAGATGCTTAGAATCAATTGCCATTCTACTGCACGAAATTGGTGGTGTTTCGCTAATGAATATTCAAGGGCCAACGTTTCCCCGGGTCGAAAACGTCATTGGCAACGACCTGAAGCAACAGCTTGGCAGGAAGTGGAAGCTAGATGAGCTTGAGAGTATGCTGCCCACCAAATACGGGAGGCCCCGAGGAGCGTCGGTTACGGAATTCGAAGGGGACGACAACGATTTAGGAACACACGAAGGCCAAAAACTTTCGTCGGAGTGCCTGAGGAATGGTGGCAGCCAGCCACCGAAAATAAGCTGGACATTGAAAAGTGTCCTCGTTGTGAAAATGAGCGGAAATTTTTACGTAATTCCAGTAATTATGACTCTAATTGTAATTTTTCTGATATATTAAGAAAGAATTCTAAGCCGTGGAATACTTCGCAATAAAAAAATTGATAATCATACTCAAACAAATTTTACTAAATATTTTTTTATTTATTTACTTTTTTTTTAGAGAGACAAAGTCTTGAAGGAATGCAAAGATAAAGAAACGGACCAAGTGAGTACACGAAAAAACGGAAAATAAGCGAAAGAGTAAAACGGAGCTCGAATCATTTAGGCAAAGCACGGGTTTTCTGGAAACCCTGTGCAAATATACCGGATAATCTTTACGATTTCGTTTTGTGTGTATTCATTTGTACAATTGCTAATTTAGATATACGAATTTATTTATTTCTAGGAAAAACAGTGGAGATGCTTCATGACGGAAATGAAAGTGGTGCGTATTTAACCATTTCATCTTCGTAACTTAATTACAATTCGCACATTTTCACGCAAACACAAAAATCAAGACGCAAACTATTGTGTGCGCGGCGTATTTTGAGTCCTGGAAGTATTTTTGGGAGCGGCTACGTCTTCCTGGAGGGGGCGGCTTTAATCGACGGCCGCCATTGTTTTTGTAACCATCTTGGATATCAGCAAGGCACTCTGTTGGCAAAAAAGTACAATCGATTATCTGTGTTCGTTCTGCGGCGAACTCAAGATAGGCCGCGCACACTTTAGTATGTTGCCATCAAGTAATGGACATGGGACAAAGCATGGGACGTAAATATGAATTTATAACGCTCCTTTTTTTTTTTTAAACAACTTCTTGTTTAAATCTTCCAGCTCTACGGTGATGAATTAAAGTTTACCGAACTTCACAGAATCATTGATCAATACGTTGTGGTTGAGGTAAGTAAAAGTAAATTGTTTTACACTTTGAAAAATAACTATAGGAAACTGAATTAAGTATAGCAGGAAAAGACTATCATGAGGTGAAGGCAGACAGTGACGTCAAGATGGCAGTATACAGCCAGTTAGAGCAGCCATCTTGAATCAAAGATGGTAATGCGGAAAAAGCACCGAACCGAGAATGTTATAGGCCTAAAAGAAATCCGATAAGGTTAACTGTATTTTGTACAGTTAAGCATCCACATGGAGCTCGTCATATTGGATTCAAGATGGAAGCTCGCGCATGCCGCCATCTTGTTTTCCATGCCTTCATTTCGAGAAGAATCCTTTTTCCCAGTACAAAGTATTCAGTTGAGGATTTGCGGTACGAATTAATATTTGCTGTATTTTTTTCCCGGCCAGCTAAGGCATTTTTCTGTATTTTTTTCTGCGGCAGTAAGGAAATCCACTGCATGTTGCTATGTGTACTCAAACCTATATTTGCGCGTAATTAGGCCTTTTTGTGTGTGTGTGTTATCGAATATTCACTGAGGAAAGGTATTCATAAAATAAAAATTAAAGGAAAATTAGAAATAAGTAATGAACGAAAGTGAATTAATATCTGCTTTATTTTTTTCCCGACAAGCTAGGCTGTGGCAGTAAGTAGACAAGCTGCAGCATGTTGTTACGTGTGCAGACCCATATTTGCACGCAATAATTAGGCCTAGATTTTTTTTTTTTTTTTTTTAGTTTGTGTTATCGAATATTCACCAAGGAAAGTTATTTACAAAATAAAATAAAAAAATTAGAAATAATCCATATGAGCGAAAATGAATTAATATCTGCTTTAATTTTTCCCCCACAAGCTAGGCTGTGGCAGTAAGTAGACAACCTATACGACTCGTTACCGCGTGCTGCACAGACCTATATATGCACGCAATTAGGCCTAGATTCCACCCCCCCTTTTTTTTTAAGGTTGTGTTATCGAATATTCACCAAGGAAAGTTATTTATAAAATACAAATTAAAAGAAAATTAGAAATAAGCCGTGAGCGAAAATGAATTAATACGCGCTTTATTTCCCACCGACAAACTAGGCTATGGCACTAAGTATAGACAGTCTACGACATGTTGCCACGTGTGCTGATACCTACATTTGCACGAAGTTGGGCTTATGTTTTGCTTTTGTCTAGCTTCTGTTATCGAATACTCACTAAGGAAAGTTATTTATAAAATCCAAATTAAAGGTACATTCCTCCTGGTTGGCTTTACTGTACGGCTCTGTTTAGCAGCATTAATTCAGACGCTTGTAAATGTTGGTGCAAAAAAACATTCATTTTCCTAAAATGTTTTGCTACATTCACTCTAACCTATATAAATGTTGCAAGGCCTATTTCATGCAGGATGCCCGAATATAGTGTGAAGGTATGTCATTTTTAAGAATCATGAACCAAAATGAATTAATTTAGGCAAGAATTTGTAGGGTTAGGGAGAATCATTCTAAAAAGTCCCTATTGAAACGTGTTACATTCATTCCTATTAGTTCCATCCGAGTTTTCAGAGGGCGCCACGCGTTTCATCTGGTAAGTTTTGCTCATTTTTCAGCCCATATCTAAAGTAAACTGTATTAAAACTAAGCCAAACTAAATAATAATTAAATACAAGCTAGTTTCATTTAGTTTAGTTTTAGGCTGAAAACTGAGTAGAAATTCCCACATAAAACTCATGGCGTCCCCTATAAACTTAGACTGAACTAATGGAAATGAATCTAAGACGTTTCAGTAGGGGGGGGGGGGGTGGCTCAGTCACAAATTCTCCTCCCCAACCCTAAAAATTCTGGGAGTGGGCTTTATTTTTTACCGACAAAGCTAGGCTGTTATCATTAAAGTAAAAACCAAGGAGTGCTACAAGATAAAAACACAAACAACGTTTCGAAAATTTTCAATTTTCGTCATCAGATATGCATAAAATTAAAACACGGAAATGCCTCTAAGTCATCCTATGTAAAAACATAATCACAATAAAAATAAAATAAAAGGGTACAATACCATCAATTTAAAAGGATAAAAACTACCAATTTCCCCTCTCAGAAGAGGCAGAAATGGCGGCCGAAATGCACCACCCAACCTTCGTCTTGGGGAAGTCAAGTCGAATGGCAAGGTGTATGCAAATCGGGTCATGTTTTTTAGGTTTGATCCGTTCGTTGGCGCTATGGGGGTTGCACAGTGTGCCTGGAAAAAGTGTCGAGCTTAAGTGTTTTAATTACAGGAAAATATTCTTTTTGTTATTTATTATCTGGCACTAAGTGGTTATGAACAGGTGGTTTATGCGTGTGGATGACAAGCGTTACGAGATTAATACGTGCTCTAGATTTCTAAATTTTCGAAACGTTGTGTGTGTTTTTATCTTGTATCACTCCTTGGTTTTTACTTTAATAGTCTGTTAACGTGCTTTTTTACTCCTTTAAAGCTAGGCTGTGGCAGTAAGTATAGACATTCTATGCATGTCGCCACTTGTGCTCAGACCTATATATTTGCAAGCAATTGGGCCTAGATTTTTTTTCTTTTGTGTTTGTGTTATCGAATATTCGCTGAAAGAAAGGTATTTATAAAATCCAAATAAAGAAACAAGCCATGAGCGAAAATCATACACTGGAACAACTTAGTACAGTATACAGATTTCGTCACAAAGAGGTCGCTCTCCTCTTCCTGCTTTTAAAATTTTTTAATTCTGCTTTCTAAAAATTGTTCGAATTGTTGTTTTGACTTAGACTGTGTTGCCTGCATTCGGCTGTCCGTTTGCACATTTGCGGAATTTTAAAATTGGGAGGTACATTCCTCCCAAGGCCATTATTCTCGATCCTCCACATCAAGTACGGCCCAAAGTTCTATTTACTTACCGTTATAATCAATCCCTTGCTAAAAATCCGTTTTAAAATGTGGCGTCTAGAAGATTTTCTATTGAATATTGAGAACTAATTTAACAGCATTCCGCGATTATATGATCCTTTGCGCGCTTACAATAACCATGACGTTTCATCTATGTGTGTGTGTGTGTGTGTGCTGTGTATGTACTAATTTTTAACTGTTTCCTAATAATTACCATGAGATCAAAAATCCAAAAGATTAATGCGATAAAAATTAAAATTATTTATGCCAATAGATCGCCGAAGAAAAATTATAAGATACTAGGCTAAAAAATTATAAAGTGTCATGTTAAAATACGTAAATCTTTCAGGTTTGCGACGACACAATTTTTGTGTTCGTGCAGTTTCGCCTACTTCGTTCAAGGCCAACTGAGATAGTAACTGTGTTCCTCGCTGTGAGGAACGGAGCTACGATCTCAGTTGGCCTCGTATCAACTACTCTGAGTCTCGCTAAATGGTGTGACGGTAACATGCGCGGCTGGCGATCTGCGCGTGGCTGTTATAAGGCAGGTGGAATGTACCTTTAAGTGTGTTTTTTCCCTTGATAATTTGCTGGCGTCAGCTCGAAATGTCAGGTTGTGTTTTCAACATATTTCTTATGAGGTCTACACTGTAAATCGTACAAATTTTTATTTTTTTATTTTTTTATTTTTTACATGGGAGTGGATTTAATTTTTTTTTTTAATTATTCTCTACGAGTATGATTCAGTCTGCAGTTCGAAATGTATAGCCAATTTGAACGTTGGAGTCATGCACGTTCTAAAACCGGGTCTTATAACTGTCCTGATCTTCGCTTCTTGGGGTCATATATACTCGAGCAGCAAAGTGTTTAGTCGTTGTACTAATAATGAATATTTCTATTGTCTATTTCAGAAACGACCACAGGTTAATGAAGCCGTGACCCAGTGCATGCCAAAATACGACAACGCAAAAACAAATAAGGTAAAAAAAAAAATTATAATAACAACAGCTCACAACAGAGCTCTTCTAAAAAAAAGGCCGTAGAAGTTGGATAGATGTATAGGAAAATTTCGAACTACAGAAGCCACGTGACTCCTTAATTATTGAGGACAAACGTGGTACGCCCTCGTGCACCTGGAAACAAGCTATAAAGATTAACGAAGTTAGTGCCACTAGATGGCGCCAGGAGAATTTCTTTAAATTTTTCAGTGGCGCCATCTAGTGACACTAATATCGTTAATCTTTATAGCTTGTTTCCAGATGCACGAGAGCATACCAAATTGTTACTCAATGAATTAAGAGTCACGTGGCTTGTTTGTAGCGTTTACAAGTTTTGCTTTGTGCATTCCTTTGCTTCCTGCGAGAGAGAACTCGATAGGCCTATAGATGCCGCAATGCTAATTTGGTGGCAACCGGCTTTTAAGGTTGCTAAAAGTTCATCTTTATTTGCATTGTCAATTTTGGGCTCGATTAAATTTAAAAGCTCAGTATAGAGCCGACTGAAACGGTCAGCGACGGAAGCAATGTGCGCTGGACCATCCGTTGCCGTCAGTCGTCGGAACGGAACGGAATAGTGTGCTACAAGCTTTATTTCTTAGTAAATACGTTTGTTATCATGTACTCCCGATAATGAATCTGAGATGACTGAAAACATTTAGGGAAATTGTCATGTAGTGCATTTTATTGACTTTCATTCCCTATTTATTAGCTTAGTCAATCGCATTCAGAAGGCGCACGGGGTTCAAGTTTCGGTTTTATAGCAGCTCCGTACCTAAAGTACTTACCTTTGGATATTTGCTACAACGGAAATTAAACAACCAGAATAAATGGGCCTAAACTTATCAAAATGTACATAGTCTTCAGGTGCGCCGTCTAGCTGAGTATCAACGAACTACTGACACAGCCCCTATCATGTAGGTGAAATCCGCATTAACTCTCTCCTTCCCTCCCTCCCCCTCCCCATCCCAATTTATACTGGAACGAGCACAGTAACAGTCTCCACCAAAGCGTGTGTTTGCTTTATAAGTCGTTGGATTCGGTTTCGTTTTGTTTAATTTTGACGAGAAACATTTAATTGAACAAATAACAATTATACTATTGTGCGTATTCAATATTAACCCTTTTTTTTTTAAAAATTACATTTAAAATAAACTTTTCTGCGAATTTATAGACAAAATGTGTACTTTCTTTAATGTGTTGGAAGCTGTTAGTTGAAGCGTTATTCTGTATTTGAAGCGTTATCCATTCAGTCTGTAAATCATTTGTAAATCAAAACCTAAAACGAAACCGTTACCGAAAGTTCAGAGTGAAATTAGAACTGCGAGGGTTGCAACTAATTGACGGAGAGGGCTTTTCTAAAAATTCGCTTAATATTAATTTTATGAATTTTAAAATGTAACACGAAACAAGAAGCAAAAACGAAACTGAGAAAATTGCTTCATTCGGCGTTCGTGAACGAACATGACGATGTATTTTGAAACTAGTTTGATCAGGAAATGATCAACAAACCCATTTACGTGCCTTTTGACTTATCAGTCAAACTGCCTGAGCAGAGAATCGAACACACGACCTTTGAAACCAAATGCCGAGGTTCTACCACTGATCCATACTGACACGGCCCCTGAGCGGGGAATCGAATCCACGACCTTCGAAACCAAATCGCCGTGTCAGTATACGTCTCAGTGGTAGGACCTCGGCCTTTGGTTTCAAAGGCCGTGAGTTCGATTCCCCGCTTAGACGGCCTGACACATAAATCTAAAAGGCAACGTAAATAGGTTTGCATCTGTATTTATTTATAAACGGGAAGTAATAAATTTGAAGCATTTGTGTCAGTTGAAGACTACTGATAGATAAATTAAACTAGTACCCCAAACCTACCAATTTTTACGTATAAGAAAAAAAAATAAGGCTTTAAAATGGGTTCACACTGCAATTACCGTTATAAACTTGTACTTTTTTCATCTTCCTAATGTTAAGTGCGTTCTTAATTTTGTTCTCTTTCATTTTTAGGTGAAGGCATTCTACGATTGCTACTCCCCTAAATTCTTCAAGGAAGTAAGTGTATTCACTGCCCTGTACATTTAATTTATAAAAATAAAAAAAAAGCCGTTAAAATGTCTTCCGCTTGCCCTATAAACACACCGGTGATGCTCAAGGAAAAATATGGGTCGCGTTACAACAAAGGGGAGATCCACCTCGATGCAACTCCCGCTTATATACTTTATTATCACACCAACCAAATGTGAGGATGCGAGTGGATTTACAGGGTTCCCATCAACCTATAGAACCTGGAAAACCCGGAAAATTCAGAGAATTTAAACTACATTTGAAGCTCACGGAAAACTCGGGGGGAAAAAATGGAAAACTCAGGAAAAAACAAAGCCAGCATTTTTGACCTATTCCTATCGTGTCTGCGGCCTATCTTGAGTTCGCCCCAGATAGGCACAGACAATCAATTGTATGCTTTTGGTAGCAGAGTGCCTTGTTGATATCCAAGATGGTTACAAAAACAATGGCGGCCGTCGATTAACGCCGCCCCCTCCAGGAAAACGTACCCGCTCATAAAATATCTGCAGGACTCAAGATAAACTGCGTGCACAATAAGTACATTCATTGAACACATTTTGTTAAGGTATTTTGGCAAAATAAAATTTATCCTTGTAATTCTGTGTTGACACCCAAAATTTCATTAATTCGGGCTACTTTTGTAGTGAGCCCTACAAAAATGCAAAACTGGCAAACTGTGTGGAACAATTATTATCCTTTCTAAAATTACATAAATAGCCTGGAAATTGACCTCACCTACTCTGGAAAACTGAGGAAAATTAATTTTAGTATATTGGTTCGGAGCCCCGATTTAGTACGAACGGCTAAGCACGCAAAGTAAATTTCGCGTGGGATGCACCGAACACAATCCTGGGATTATACAATGGATAAAAAATCCCAGCTTCCAAACTTTAAAATGGATTTTTAGTAGGTCACTGACTAATGGTAAGTGAGTATAGCCTTATACCTACGTAGTTAGTGTGCAGTACCTAAAAAAAAAATCAACATATTTCATCTAGAGAATCTTTATTATAATATCGGAGGCCGGCTAAAAGGAAAACCACTTCGCCCCTCCTCGCGCCCGCATTGAAAATGCACTCTCCCACTCTACCTGCAGCCAAAAAGGAGCCAGGCATGAGTGGTCGATCAATCTGACAAGTCGTCGGGAAAATGTCCCGGGAAATGTGTCCCGGGAAATGTGACCGGCCACATGCTTCCTCTAGTAATAAAATAGTAAGGCATACCATCGAATTGCATCTCCATGTCTAGTAATTAATCAACCTTAGGGAAGAGAGAGGAATCCCGCAATATCGTCACGTAACCGAAAACATTTTCTCCTACTGTCAGCTCAACTGTGGCTTTATTACTCGGGGGCGTACTGACGGCCAAATTTTGACGGAGGGGGGGTTTGAGGCGGATATTTCTGACCGAACTCTACTTTTTCCGAAAAACTTGAGGTCTTTTTCTTTGTTTTCCAATGTTCAAATATTTATTTGTAGTCTTGCCCTACTTTCCGTTTCGAGACAACTGTCCATTTTTTGACTTGGATTTTCGCGTGTGGGGGGAGGGAGATGGAATCACACCTCAGCCTCCTTGCCTCCACTCATGCAAACCCCCTTTCGTTTCGTTGTTGATCGGTAAAGCACTACAGGTTCACGAATAAAAAAGAGTTAGGCTTTAAGTTTTAGACTGGGAATTTGTCTTTGTGCTCCGTTGTAATAATGATTTACCTTGTACACAGTTATTCTCCCTGTCGCTGGATTGGGGGGCGAGAATATCACTCCCGTAAGACAGAACTACGGCTGTCTTACGGGAGTGATATTCTCGCCCTCCGATTCAGCGACAGGGAGAATAACTGTGTACAAGGTAAAGCATTATTACAACGGAGCACAACGACAAATTCCCAGTCAATATCCAAAACTTAAAGCCTAATTCTTTGTTCGTGAACCTGTAATGATTTTGTGATCAACAACGAAACAAAATCTTTACCGGATCGCAATTTTATGCTGAGTGATCAGTTTAAGACTCTGCAGGTAGTCCGGACTGTTAACATATCCGGACGACTGCATTGTGACTGAGGTTGGCGCTAATGGCCTAGTTGTCGACGCGCCATTAAGCCTCAATCCTCCCCTCCTGCGATAGTCATGATAATTCTTTCAATGTCGGTTTTTGTTAGCAATTTTTTAATATTATTTTCATATTGTTTTTCCAGGTATGTCCTAACGGAATGTAAAAATGGCCACCAAACGTCATAATTATCACCCACATTTCGAAGACAACTCACTCATGATTAATTTGAATAGGATGTAGGACATCGTCATGATGGGCCATTAGGCTTACCATTACTACAATTTCTGATGAAACATCTTAAAATCTGCCACAACTGTCGCCATGATTGTGGCAGTGTCGTAGTAACGACTACCACCTTATTTATAACAAGTGTGAGAATACGTTTAGTTGCCATTAAAGTTTGAAACGTTTAGAAAGTCTCCAAAAAAACATCAACAGCAATTTCGGATGGCCCTATGGGGCTACAACGCTGCTCCGTCTGATTCCAAAGTTCCCTGAATAAAAGGCGTCTCGGCGATATTTTCAACAAAACGCGGACAACATAAAATCGATGAGATTCACTGCCAGCGCTATCCACTGACAGCTTTTGGAAACAGGTTCTGTTTCGCAATTTCGCCGCTTGTCGTCTACTGAGGGCGCCACCTACCACGCCTGCTGTCTTTGTCTCCCGTGTATTAATAATTTAGTTAACGTTTTTGGCGTTGCTCAGACGGCTTGTTAGTTAGGTGGCCTTGCATCTCCTCAGTAGTACTTCGCTCTCTGTTGAGTTCTTGCCACCATTGTGTCAAAAGTAGAATTTTTTTTACTAGTCTAACTTTGGAAGAAGTTTTTGTTTCTTTGCATTCATAATCACTCGACTTTTGTTCATGTTTGTAATGTTATTTTATCTCTTTAAGAGCTTATGCTGTTGAAGAACGACAATATTGTATTTAATGTTGAAATAAAACATAATTTATACACTATCTGCGTATTTCCCTGACAACTTCCGGCAGAGAACGAGGATACAGCGCTATCAACAAACAGATAAACTAACCAAATGAACGAACAAAACGCTAAAGCCCATAGTGCGCAGGATGTTAGACTGCATTAAGAAAAAAGTACTTAAAACTAGTGAAACAAGAAAAATCCCCCGTTGTACAAGCACAAATTATAACAGACGCGTGGTTGTTATAGCTGAGGTTAGGCTACATACGTCATTTGCGCTTTGTGTTAGCACCACAACTTATATTTTTTCTTGTTGCTTTTTTTGGGGGGGGTTGAAAAAATGAATTTTATTTTGTAATGCACTCTGTCGGAGGTTGCTAGTTTAAAATATCGTGAATCGTAAAAGGAAATTATCAGCACTTCAACTTCTATATAGATATATTCGCTAAGGAGCAGACTTAATGATGATGGTGAGGGATCATGACGTCCGGCCAGAAGCGAGCAGCCTTTGCTTTCCAGCACGGGGAGAGGGTATGTTACGCCGTGGCCAGCTAGTTAAACAGTTTAATCTGTTAGGGAAAGTAAATATCATCAAAAACCAAAACTGGTAAAAGGGGCCGCCAAGTTCCGAATGGTTCGGCCCTTCAAAGGAGTGATATCAACACACCAAAACATTCGCCACGTTAATCGCACTGCTTAATAATTCGAAAGTTAAATGAAAACCAGAACATTGCTACTTTCGGTAGCAATGTTCAAGTTTTCATTTAACGTCCAAAGTATTATTCGGTGCGATTGAGTTCGCGAATGTTTGGTGTGTTGATATCACTCCTTTGAAGGGCCGAACCGTTCGGAACTTGGCGGTCCCTTTTACTAGTTTTGGTTTTTGATATGATATCACTCCTTTTTTTTAAATTGTGTATTGACTCAACTCCACTACCGTGCAGAAGAGTAATAAAGTGCCACGTCAACAAGAAATTGGTTTACAACAATTTGCTACTACCTTTTGCCTATAGGCCGAACCATTCTCAACTTAGTCACCGGTTTATCGGCTTTAGGTTTGGTTTTAATTTTGTTGTAATTTGTTGTATTTAGTTAGTTTTGGTGTGTTGATATCACTCCTTTGAAGGGCCGAACCACTCTCAACTTGGTGGCCTCCTTACCAGTTTTTGGCTTTGTTTATTTTGCTTTGTTTTTACACTTGGTTTATTTTTCGTGAATTGGACGTGAATACAATTTCTTCGCAACGTTGTTTAGATTTATCGTGGTACACTAGTGTGTGCCTAGGCGTGCACAGGCCAGTGTACACGTTCTCATTGTCGGAACTTTGGCTGTCCAATGAGAGAAGATGCCGACAATACTAACAATGGTTATAACAATATTTTCGTACTTACGCGCCCTCCCACGCCATCCCTGTAACGCCCCCAGGCTCCAAACCATAAAAGGTACGCAGTTCGTATTGTAGTGCAGCCATTCGTCCAATTTCATAGCTGGAAGCCTTCCTGTTATCTCGGAATCGATGAATAATCACCCTATGGGATTTAACATGGGGATGAGCGGACTAGCTAGCTAATAACACATTTTCAACGTTATTGAGGGTCAGATTTTGCATTGAAAGCAGCATAGCTGGCATTCAAACACGAGTTAATTTTTGTCAGGTGGGTTATTGCTCTCGATTTCAACACAATTTAAGCTTTTGTACCGCATTATTATTTTTCCACAAGTACCTGAAATGTGCCCAACATAATGCTTCAAGATATAAGACACTGACGCAATGGCGTAGCGCTACAATGGTTTACAACCTCGACAATTGACTTGATGTGATGTTTGTTGTGATGTTTGTTGCCTAATTTGGCGCGACACACTAGCGTGTGCCTAGATATACAAGGTCATTTTACAAGTTAAATTCAAAATACACAAAAAGAAAGGGACGAAACGATCAATGGCGCAAGTCCCGAAAGAGTGAAGTTTTAGGGTTCGTTCGTATTGAAATAACTTCCATATTCCAGTTCTTGAATTTGCTAGAAAATTCTGAACTTGGGTTGACACTTTGCGCACATGTGCGATGTGAAATTGTACTTCCTTTACATGGCGGTAAAGGTCATCGGCACCAGAGGAATAAACCTAAAGCACCTAATATGGCGATCATCAATACTGAGTCACCAACACACTCTTACTTCAGCATTATTGCGCATTAATATCGGTGGTTCTTATTAAATACACAGATGCAAATCTGGTGATTTGTTGATTTTTACGCTATGAACCTGTTGCTTTACAGCAAAATGCTTTACCTGCCAAGAGTAACAATGATGACGAACGTGGTGCTAAAAAGCCGAAATACTGCAACCGCTCACACCAGGGCGATACAATTACTGTAAGAGCAAACCAAAACTATATGAGGTAAGAATAAAAACAATGCCAAGCAATGCACAAACATACACAAAACACGACGTTTCGAAGTCAATTTCACCTCGTTATAAGGTGCACTAAAATGTACAAAAATTTCGCCAACATGTCAAAAAAATAAAGTTCGTAACAGCTTCAGGAATAGGTGTAGTAAATTTTAAAAGTTGGAAATAAAACATGGAAAAATGATTTAAAAGAACTTAAGCTTAAACTGGTCAAAACAGTTAAGCATTAGGAGGACCGAGTGTAGAGAAGTGAAGTCAGGTGGCCGGTGCTTCAGTTTAAGTAGTATTTTAGTGGCTGGCGGGGGGGGTAGAAGGTTTATTGTTTGGCGCAACCTAGTGTAGGAGTGGGACGTATCCCTTAATATTTTTAATTTCAGGCATAATATGATTATGCACGAGAGGTAGCTGTAAAAGGATGAGAAACGAAATCGTTGAAGGATTAATCGTTGAAGGATTAATCGTTGAAGGATTAATTTCAACGCTTGTCATCATTTCAAACCTACCTTCCGTGAATAATCATATTATGACTGAAAATAAAAATATTAGGAATACGTTCCACTCCTACGCAGGTGTGGAGGTTTGCTTCATACAATAAACCACCTCCCCCCCCCCCCAAACTTCCACCAAAATAGTATCTAAACTGAAGTACTGGCTACCTAACTTCAATTCTTTTAGAAACTTTTAGGAATTTTATTTTATTGTATCACTAGAGGAAGCCCGTGCTATGCACGGGGCCGGTCACATTTGCCAGGACACATTTTCCGGGACATTTTCCCGTCACTCTTTCAGACGACTTGTAAGATTGATCAACCACTCATGCCTGGCTCCTTTTTGGCTGCAGGTAGAGTGGGAGAGTGCATTTTCAATGCGGGCGCGAGGAGGGGAGAAGTGGTTTTCCTTTAGGATTTCCTTTACCTTTTAGCTGGCCTCCGATATTATAATAAAGGTGTCAAAAATTGTTGCTTTCCCCGTTCCTTTCGGCAAGTTTGATTGTGCTTCTCTTCTTTTCTATGGATAGTTCTTGAGTTTTTTCCTCTTATCGTTGTAATTTTTTCTTGATGTCTTTAATAGTTATGTACATTTAAAAAATGATTTCTACCAAGTAATCTTGGTTTTTTTTTTAATGTCGGAATTTTTTCTGAGTGTATTCTTTATACTCTGTTTTACGTTTTAGCGTAGCTCAGACCCACACGCAGGCAACTGCTCTTGTGGTGTGTGGGTCTGTCACTTTGACGACTGGCTCTTGTATGTTGTATTGAATTAAATATTTATTTATTTATTTATTTATAAATAAACTCATACTGAAACCAATTTGTACATATTTTTAGCCTTTTTTTTTTACTACCTCTTCTGGACGAGCAGGCTTGTTGACAGGTTTAGGCCTAACTGTTGTCAAAATATTCATTCAACCGGCTTCGCTCCCCAACCAACTATAACAACTACCGTACACCGAGTTCTCACAATAACGGTATTTCACTACATAAAGAGCATTGCTCTTTCAGCTGCAGCTGGTTTAACGCTGTTTTAATTCCCTTCAATAACCTTTCTGTACTTTTCTGTGGTCATCGTGGCTGAGCGGTGAGAGAGCTCATGCTGGTTGCTGGAGGTTTGCGGATCTGGTCGAATCCCGTCGGACCTGGGCAAAGTCCACTCCAGTACTGCCGGCCAGGGTAGTGTGAGAGGTTACCATGCTCCTTCAGTGGCTGTGGGAATTATTCTGGCCAATTCTGGACAATCTTTCGGCCACTACGATAATCGGAGGTTTCACGGATCGAAACCCCGGGATGGCTCCTCCCTTTTACCAGACATTTCTTCTTCTCTAAAAAGTCTGTTAATGTTCAAAATTGGGCCGGTTCAGTCACACGAGCATTATATTGCTTCGGCTGACTTAAGACTCAAAGAAATTAATTTTAAAAAAACTTTAAAATTCACTTTTGAAGAATTGCCTATTCCGTATGGGACTTCCTGGGGAAAAAAAGTGACTCCCCCCCCCCCCCCATCCCTATTTAGGGCAGAGGTGAGAAACTTTCTTCATCACTACTTCCTTTTTTTTGTCATTCACAGGCAAGTCAACAAAGAAGGTTAACGCTAAAATGTAGCATTTTTTCTAACATATCCCTGCCTCGCTCGCAATACCGCGCTCACTGCGGCTATACATACATAACATCAGAAATCGCAACCATATTATTGTCAAATTAGACAAGAGTTAGGGTAACACCGTGTTACCACAATTCCGGATAATTTCAAACACTTTTAAAGCAAATTAAGACACCGGAGTTACTGTAAAATACCGGGTCCCACACGCGGGTCAGCATTTAAGAAAATCCCGTAATTAACGTGACTCCGTGTCGATACAAGACCGCGTCCCCGGGTGGTGTTGGCGACAATCCGTTTTGTACTGACGCGTCTGCTTTTCCAACCCACCAGTTATTATGGCAGAGTTTGTGACGTCATGCGACACTAACTCATAATCCTCGTAAAGGAGCGTAATTCGCCGTTATTTTTCGTCCTTTGACTTGCCCTATTTGATTGTAAAATTGTCGGTTATAGTCTTCTGTGTAGCCGTACCATCCGAGAGATTTTTTTAACGACTTTTTCCGTCCGTCGCTTTTTCCAACTTAAGGGCGCGTTTACGCAACGACTCGCATTTGCATTCTCGCAGCTAGAAATCACCTGAAATTCCAACATGGCGGCGGTCTTAGCTCTTCCACCTCGCCACGAAATCAGTCAATAATGTGAGTTCAGATGCGAATGGGAAAATTGTTTCGTCAGGAGGAATTCTTTATCTCATTGGCACAGATTAGAAAACTACAATCATTTACTCAAACGACGTCGGATTTAGCTAATCCACGTAGCGTTGTTACCGTGGCAACGACGTCTTTGATATCGCGATTAGATTCTCGCTGCGAGAATGCAAAGGCGAATCGTTGCGTAAACGCGCCCTAAGAACGGGATCAGACAGACAACATGGTAAGCACCATTAGGTTCAGTGACCAAAAGTTAGCTAAAAAACACAGCAACTTGAAACATCGTTGCTTCCTTATAGCAAATAGGCTTTATCCACGTACCTAAATGAAATAATAACATTTGATCGTCGCATTTAAACATTAAGGATAACATGCAACCGTAAAAACAAAAGGATTTCGTTTAAGACACACAGTAGCTTAGTTTAAAATAGTCTCGACGCCATGCTTGAACAAAATTCTCCGTCACAGTTGCTACTTACGAAACTAAAACTGCAGGAAAAAAAAATTAGGCCTAAAACTGAAAATTTGGCCTAACATCACGTTGGCATGGCAACTTCAAGTTGCTACGAGTCGCTGCTGGCTTCACCAACGACACTGTATTATTATGACATCTTTCCTGTAACTTTGCACGCTACCACTGATATATATACGTGGCGTGCCGAACACTGTAACTGGGCGTCGGGAGGTGCTCCGTGTTGCAGAAATGAATAGGCTTAGTATCCAAGTCAATTCTCCGTTACCTGCTACCTACGAAATTAAAATGACAGGTAAAAATGCGATCTACAACCTAACAATTACGCCTAGAATCTAAAATAGGCCTAAAAGCTAATCGCATTTTTCACCGGTACTTGCACTGGTGACTGCTTTTCAATTATATGATATAGAGATCGCTGTTGCAGTGCACGATAGAGGTGTGCGCCTCAACATATTCGGAAGTGGTGAAAGTGTACAGAAGACCGGTTTCGACTAGGTGGCTGCTGCAGCCGCTTGTTTAAATCGAGAACACGGATATCACGCAGAGCTGTTTTAAAATTCAAGTGGAATAAAACCCAACCGCGTCAGTACGTAAGTCATCCTTTCAGCCTATCTTGTTTATTCACAGAGCTTAGTTCACTTCCGCCATCATTGTCAGAAAACAATAAAGTAAAGGAAACGTGTAACTAAGGGGAAAAAAAGAAGAAAAACGTAAATAAATAAATACTGTTGCTGTGGTGCAATTTCGGCTGATTCAGCAGTGTGGGAATCGCATATAAACTGAACGGTAATGGTTTTGTACTTTAAGTGATGAATTTCGTTGAATATGAAAAAACGGCTTACTTGCACGCTAATTTTTTTTTCTCGTTTGGAAATAAATCAATTTGAAATATGAATGGTGGCTGCTTTTAGTCTGTTTCCTTGGAAACAAACCGCTTGATTCTATTAGCGTTGCCCTACATGAGAACGAAAAATTTAAATCCAGCAGCGAAACGAAAACTTTGTGGCAGTGTCTTGGTAACTCGAAAACTTTTGTTAATACCTTTTATGATCGCTATAATGATATTACAAACAAAACACTCAAGCGTACCGTAACAAAAGGGTTATATGATTGAAGTTTCACTTTACTTGTTAAAATGTACACGGTTAAAAATTTATGATTTTCAATTTAAATAATCAAATGTACAGTTGACAAAATTGCATCTGTTTACGTGCTGTTGTGCTTTACGAATTTAAAATATTCTTAAAACACAACGGAACGTAAACATGCAATTTTTCTCTATTGTACATTTGATTATTTAAATTATAAATCATAATTTTAGTCTTCTGTACAGCCGTACCGGCTGACAAGACTATTGCAACGACTTTGTCCGTCCGTCCGTCCGTCAGTCCGTCGCTTTTTTCAAATTAGCAACGGTACCAGAAATTGACGACCACTGTTTACAACGTTCGATTCAGTGTCAAAAGTTAGTTAAATAACATGGCAAATTAAAACATCGTTGCCTCCTTATAGCTAATAGACTTCTTCGACGTAACTAAATTAAATAACAACATTTGATCGTCGAATTGAAATCCTAAGGTATTCAACAAAAGTATTTTAGCTTCGTTTAAAATAGTTTCGTCGCATTGTTGCATGAATGAATGGGCTAAAGCCCTAACCAGACTGGCTGCTCGCGGCTGCACGCCGACGCACTATGGTGTAAAAAAGACTTCAATATTCGTCCTTAACGCAACACCAACCAAACGATTGCTGCAATTTTGACCTTGTAGGCACGTAGTCACGCATAGCTTCGCACGAAATTTGCTTCTGTCTGGAGAGGCCTTTACCATCGAACCAGATTCTCCATTAGGCCTATCTGCTACTTACGAAATTAAAACTGTATTTAGAAAAATTAGGCTTAAAAAAGGAAAATTAGGCCTAAAATCAAGTTACCACGGCAACGTCAAGTTGCTACGAGTAGCTCCTGGCTTCATCAACAGCGTGTCTCCCGTCACTTTCCTATTACCACTGATCTATATAGGCTACGTCGTTGCACGTTACGTTTAACACTGTAACTGCGTGCCCGAAGGCGCGCCGTGTTGCAAAAATGAATAGGCGTACTATACAAATCAAATCTCCGTTAGCTGCTACTTACAAAATTAAAGCTCCAGGTAAGAATTAGGCCTAAAACTTGACAAATACGCCTAAAATCTAAAATAAGATTAAAAGCTAACACGTTTTTAACCGGCAGTTCTGATGGTTACTGCTTTTAGATTATGTAATAGAGATAGCTGTTGCAATGCGTGATAGAGGTGTGCGCCTCAACATTGGTAGTGGCAGAACTTTACAGAAGACCGGATGCGACTAGGTGAGTCGCTCTAGCCGCTTGTTTGTTTGCAATCCGTGCACCTTTTTTACGATTCCTCAAAGTGCGGGTGAATAATTATTGGCTCACCTGTATTGGTAGCAATTCTTTATTCTTTGGTCTATGCCTTGCGGCTGGCGTTTGCTAATTGGCATTGTTCCCCTAATATTTGTTTGTTTGTTTATTACTACTTGGGTGGGTGACCGCCTGGGAATCTGGCTGTTGCAGACATAGGGCCTTAGGGCTTCGGGCAGATGACCAGGAGTGATTAACGCTCGTTAAACCCTTTGAACCGTTGTTTGTTTGTTTATTAAGCGCCAAAGGACCTACAAGTCACATGCTCTATACTAAAAACAAACTTTAAAACTAAGTTAAACCTAAACAAAATTCTGGGAAGATCAAAGTTTACAATCTTTAAAACGATGTAAAAAATAAAACTGATCGTTCAGGGTCCCGTAATTCCAGTTTGAAAAAAGGAGAACGAAATTTCTGGCTTAGATCATGTTTCAGAGTTTAGGTATAAGTGCGGCAGTTTTTTTCTGAAACGGTGGCAGACAAGAACAGCAATCAGCGAAGAGTTCTAAAATTTACGTGTGGCTCCCTTTTCTACTCATGAACAGAATTGCATATATTTGGTATAAATACACCTTCCACACTTATCTATATCTGGCCAAGTTTGGTCGAAAATTCTTGAATAGGTACGGTAGTATTATTTGTTTTAGTTTTGCTGGCGTGTCGAGGACTTCAATCATATATATACTCGACTATCGCCGAGCGTGATTCAGTAATGCTTGTCATGGCTTCACCAGACAGCCAGTAAGGGCGCGTTTTCGCAACGACTCTCCTTTGTATTCTCGCAGCTAGACTGTAATCGTGGTGGCAAAGGTGTCGTTGCCATAGTAACAATGCTAAATAGATTAGCTAAATCCGACATCGTTGGAATACATGCTTGTGGTAGTATAGTTCGTTACAATAAGATAAATAATTCGTCCTGAGGAAACAATTTTCACAGTCGCTTCTCAACTCACATTATTGACCGTTTTCGTTGTGAGCTGATAGAGCTAAAACCGCCGCCGTGTTGGAATTTCAGATGATTTCTAGCTTCTAGCTGCGAGAATGCATAAGCGAGTCGTTGCATAAACGCGCCCTAAAGACGGGTTGCTTTGCGCGAGATTTGAATGGGACATTAATAATTTATTTTGGAACATTATTTTGTAACCGGGTTATTTTCAATCCGACAAACTGTTTTATGTTACAATACAAATATCATTATTGGACACTATTTTCGGCTATAATACCCCGAGTGCTCCTATGAAATCGATAATTTGTGTGTTTTAACACGAAACTCCTTTCCAAATTTAATTTCCCGAGACCGAATATTGAGGTAAATTTTCTGGAAAGGAGTTGAGTGCTAAAACGGACAAATTATGGTTTTACCTTGACATTTGGTATCGGGAACTAAATCTGGACAGGAGTTTCGTGCTAAAACGCACAAATTATCGATTTCATATAGAAGCACTTGGGGTATTATAGCCAAAAATAGCATCCAATAGCGGTGTTTGAGTGTTTGGCATTCATTTTGGGAATATTTGCTTTCTTTCTACAAAATGATTCTCCGATGTAAATTCTACTTGCGGTTTCGATTTCGATTTCCGGAGTAATTTCTATTTACGATGTTTAGTTTTACGATGTTTACGATGTTTGCCTTTATTTGGTGTGGCCCTCCCCTTACCGAATAATTTTGTCATCTTAAAAAGTCTGGTAATGTACAAAATTGAGTCGGTTCAGCAACACGAGCGTTAAATTGCTTCAGCTGACTTAAGGCTCAAAACAAATTAATTAAAAAAAACTCCTTACCTCATTACAATTCACACCAGAGGGTAAACAATTAAAAACATGACGACCTTGAACGGACATGTCAAAGTCAATTAAACTATGACGTCCAAACTGCCCCGTAACGACTCCACAAGCTGATCCAAGTTTCATTTAGATTGGAGATGTTACAAGGAAACGGTCGAATTTCGTCAGTTCATTCTTCTACCCTGTATGTTATCCTTCGTGAGTAAGGCTGTGTCAGTCACCGAGCTCGAAACCTAAGTAGCTCGGACAGTTGGCAAAATAGACGCTGGGATTTGACTCATACTTAAAGTCGATGGATGAATCAGCGTTGCTCAATTTTCCATCGTTGGCTATCAGGTAAATAACAGCACCCATAAAGAGCATCCTTAGAAAAGATAAATGCTGGACAAATATTCAGGCACTGTACAAGCGAATGACTGGAACAGCGACCAAATCGACAACATTTTTAAATACAAAAATGTGGGGCGTCGGAATTGCATCGACCTGGCACGTCACGTTAATTCCGGGATTTTCTTAAATACTGACGCCCAAATTTCTTAAAAGGTGTCTGATATAATTCAGAATTGTGGTAACACGGAGTAACCCTAACTCTTGATTTTTCTGAAAATACGGAAGCGCTGCCGTGCTCGCTGTGCTCCATTTTCTGTTCCTTGGTGTAGGGTTAGTGCTATGACAAATGAACTACTCCAACAAATATGAAGGACGAAATTTAGCTTCTGGTTGGTGAACATCATGTGTCACATAAACTCAACTGTGTGTCACTGGCTGCCTACGGTCATGTGACATGTTTGGACGCCATTTAATTTGCGAAACTACAATGTTGATGAGCTGCTTGAACAAGGGGAGGAGGGTTGTAAACAATTGTGTGCATATGATTAATTTTTCGTCCTGCAACTTGGTGCTTGTTCAGGCAAGCCAGTTGTTTGGTGGCTACTGAGGGTGGAAGAAATATTATGGACAAATTAAAGATGTCAAGGAAGCATGTAAGTTGTTTGCAGAGAAAGAACAAAGTGAAGTAGGGAGTGTTTATTTAATTTATAGACATTTTGGGGGACTGTTGTTTAATAATAGATATTGAGAAGTGTTTGTCAATGTGAGGTAAGGGAAACGAGTGCTTTAAAGCAACAAACCAAAGAATAACATTTAAAAACTACTTTAAATGCCACAAACTAGCTACCAACATTGCAGGGAAGAGGATAGTGGGGAGATTATAAATGGGCCCACGCCACTAGCCTTCCCCTTCCCCAACAAGCTTGAACTATTGTTTTATGCAATATCTAACAAAAAAGGCTAAACCAAGGAATTGTGTGTATAAGCAATAAACCAGAGACTAACATTGTGTTAGGGGGTGGAGGCAAGGGAGGGTTAAAAAGGGTCCTCCCTACCCTTTGAAAGTCAAGATTTAAAAAAAAAATGATTTCAGTTTTCTTTAAGCTGCTCCGTGGTTAACGCCACAAACTAGACACTAACAGTGTAGGGAAAAGGATGGTACATTCACTCCCCTAACCTGACTTAAGGCTATTGGGGGATACATGATCCCCCCCCCCCCCCCCGCAGTGGGGTTGAACTTGGTACCATAGGTATTTGTTTCCAGTTAGCCTTCATATGCATTCGTACCATCCTACGTGCTTTTCACTGCAAAGTAAACACAATTTTTTTTTTGGGGGGGGGGGGGGGGGGGCCAACCCCCCCCCCAAAATGTAGGGGGGTTTGACCCGCCAATACCATACCCATTTGTTTCAGTTATTCTTCATCTTCATCTATACTAACGTTCATGCCTTTCATGAAAACTGAACGATTTATATACCATTTTATACTATTTTTTTGGGAGGGGGGAGGAGGGGGTAAGTCACGCCTGGTCCCCTCAGCTGTGTTTTGAACTTGCCATCATAGCTGATTGTTTCCAGTTACCCTTGATGTGCATCTCTGATGTGCCCATGATGGGCAGTTGTTCAGAAGCTTTTCGATTTTAACATTGAAATGCTAAATTGTTGCTAGAAATGGCTTAATTCCTGCTATTTTAAGAGTTAGTAACGAATCAACCGATGGTCCTAGGACCTTAAATTTGGTATCAGGTAATACCCTCAGATACGTACTCCACTCCCATATTCGTTTCATATGTTTAACACAATTATTGTGGGAATTATGAACTCATTATTTACTCATTTTTCGTCCGAGAGTAGGCAGCTTCGGTACAGTGTTGGATTTATCCGGAAAATAAATCGATGGGGAATAAAGTTTTTTCAACTGTCAGTCAAGCCATATTTTTTTTCCGTGAATAAACATTACAAATTTACATAAACCAACTGGAGAGGGACAAAATAGCCATTAAATACTTAAACATAAAATTGTGAAATCGGTACCAAACAGAGTTTGAGCACATGCTAGTGCATTATGTAAACAAAGTCGGGAGCATGTGCAAAAGGATTCAGGGAATAAAGTTTTACAGGCCCACAAATACGAAATTTTCACACTTAATGGCACGTATGTTGGTCTTTTGAAAACCGTTTGGAGAAAATAGTTTTGGTTTGTAGATTTTTTTTAATGATATTTTTCCTTTTGTTGTTCAATCTCTGCCTGTGCTAGTTGAGACCTAGTAGAGCAAGTTACCAGTAGGAGAGCTGATGCTTGGTTTTAAAGCATCTTCGTGAATCCTGTTCATGCACGACTTCAAACGTCCGAAAAGTTTGGCGGTAATCTCTTAAGGAGTTTTGTTTTGGGGTACATATCAAATTTTTTGGTCCAAAATTGATAAAACCCATTTTTTTCCCTTAGCAATTACAAGATGAAAAAGTTAACCAGTTTTATGGTCCCTTTCTATTTTTTTCTTTAGTTCCGTTTTGAGGACAACAATGAGTTTTCACGTGGACTTAACAATTCAGCAACGCTGTGGTGTCTGCAACCTTATACAAAAAAATCGTATTTTGTGTTCTTTTGCAGTTTTGACTTTGGCTCACTTAAACCTTAAAGATTAAACGAGAGCGTTTTTAACTGCATCTTGTTACAAAGTAAGATCGGCGGTTTGTTGTTT
>JAHWFP010219657.1:54686-73743 GCA_023313725.1 Lithobius niger
TATTCGTGTTGTGCCTAACCGTAGTTTTGGGTACAGACGAAGCGCCAGAAGCGCCACCATCTAAGGTAAGGCGAGATTTTGCGGCAGATTTGGGCAACGATGTACGCGGAAGTTAAATTTCTAGTTTAATTTCCGCATCCAACCAGATTGGTATGCAGTGACAAAAAATTGGTCCCAGGCTGGGCAAAAAACTCACCACAACGTAAAAGTACGGAATCATTTTTAATTTTCAGCACTGACTTTGGTTCCTTGTTCACAAATTGAGTAAAAAAAAAAACATTAACAAACACGGAGGAACCAGATAAAGTGGTAAGGGCTGGTCCCTTCGTGTTTTTTTTTTTTATTTATGTTTATTACTGAATTTGTGAACAAGACACCAGAATCAGTGAATTTAAATGTTGTCGTGCGCTTTTGCCCGGCAGGGAGCAACTTTTGTCATTGCCTCACCCACTCACAAAGTCTCCAATATCCATTTGATTCGTATCAGCAGTACAATAATTGTTAAAAACAAAAAACGTACACGTATTTGACAAAAAAAAAAACCTTGCTTAGAACAAATCAAATATATAGCTAAACTAAAAAAGCAACCACAAGAAGAAATTCGAATCATCTTAAAAAAAAAAAAGGAAAACAGTACGGAAGCTGGTGCACGAAAAAAAAATTTACTCAGTTAGGCCGCCCGCGCACTGAGCGACTTGGCCGCGCGGTCAGGTTGCTGCAGCCAATGAAAATGATTAGTGCGTGATTTCACATAAACGGTAAGCATTCTCATTGGCTGCAGCGACCTGGCCGCGCGGCTAAGTCGCTCAGTGCGCGGTCGGCCTTAGCCATACATCAAGTTCCTAACCCGTAGTCACAGACGTGGCAAATTATACCATGAGGTGTATTAAAAAGTAATGATAAATAGTGATTATGTAGTTTTCACCAAACTTGGCTTTAAATTAGTATTGGTAAGTAGCTACTGTTTTTTTTTGGTCGGAAATTTTTGTATCTTCGTGTCCTCGCAGAAGATGTATTCGTACAATTTTTTTTAATATTTAATATATTCATTTTTGGGGGGAACGTCATTACCTAATTTAAAATTTATATTTGCTAAAGAACCTTAATAATTTTTTTTTTGACTTTTTTGTAATCAGCCATTTTTTTTTAGCCTATCCGTATTGAAAGCACACGACAATAATTAAAAGTTGCTTTGCAGATATTTTTTAAAAATTTGGTAATATTTTTCCTAAGATTAGATTCATCTGTCAGGTTATTTCTTACCATCTTAACGGGCAGGAAATAAATTTCGGAATTACTTTGTGAGAGCAGAGAAGGTACTGATCCAAGATGCCCACTGACTGGCACAAATCCCACAACAACATATAAAAACGAGCAAACTTAAATTTTCAGTCCTAATATGCGGACTTTGATCACAAAACTAAAACGACGTGCAGCAACAGTCTGCTGCAGCCAACAACACGGCCATGTTAGAAAGACCATGGCCGTGTTGTTGGCTGCAGCAGAGTGTTGCTGCTCGTCGGTTTAAGTTTTGTGTGTTTTTATTGTAATCAAGATTCGCATATTAGGACTGAAAATTTATATTTGCTCATTTTTAAATGTTGTTGTGGGATTTGTGCCAGTCAGTGGGCATCTTGGATCAGTAGGAATCAAATCTTACATGCCCTTTCACCGCATGAGATTATACTATGCACATTTAATAGCTATTTTGCATTCAGTTACCGGGATTTGTGTAGATGTATACGCAAAAACGTCTTCGGTTAGAAGAATAAAAACTGCAAAATAATTCGGTTTGTGCACATCTGAATCAAAGTTAAAAAAAAAAACACATGAAAGCTAACACGGAAGCAATCATCCTCAACTATTCGTTTCAAATTTACAGGTTTTTTACTTTCACTTTGCACGTTTTTTCGTTTCGTTTTTCCGTTTCACTTAAACCCTTGGGGACACACCCACAAAAGAAAGAAAAATTATCACCCGCAGCGAGGATTGGATGGGGGATAGATAATTATTGGTTGTAGGGAGAAAAAAAGTCACAGGAAGAAAGTCACAAATTAACTGTCTTAATAATACTGCTGAGGCACCGTTTTGGGACGTTCCATTTGATTTGATCAACATCACTCATTATGGGTTCACATGCCGGAGTTAGTTGAATCTGTGTTTTTGTCGTTTATTGTACGTATGATCGAGTGCACATTACCAGAATGAACCGCACATTGACCGCACATGTGGCATTGATACCTGTGGCAGTACGCAATCAGAACTGTGAGGGGCCGCGATTCGCGCGGGAACAATAACCATACTAAAGCCTTCCCAAACAGAAGTGCCGGAAGCTCACTGCCAGAATATACGAAGAATGAAACTCCGGGAGTGTGCAACCAGAACTGGGATCTCGGGGGGATCGAGGGCTTCATTAGGGAACGATAAACATTCTAAAGCCTCCCCAATCTGAACTGCCAGAAACTCACTGCCAGAGTATAGGAAGCGCATGGAAATTATTCACAGTTTCACCTTTTTGTGACTTTATTTCCTGTAATTTTTTCCTACGCAAATTGTGGCTTTAATTTCTGTGACCTGCTATTTTTCCGCTCTCCGAGTGGGACAATCTCTGGATTAGCATTCGCAAGTTAATGCTCCACTGGATGGCGCCACGTGTAGAAGGCCTATTTTCTTTTTAATTAGGCCTACTTTTTCGCTTTTATTTTATTTAATTTGGGATAGCGAGAATTCTGTAAGCAAAGGTATACTCGTAATAGCCAAACTAGATTAAATAGGCAAACCAAATTTCTCCTATAAGGCTTGGCGTGATCACAAATCATAAGCAAAACCAGATGCCCTCTGGCTACGTTTTATTGAACTCTTTATTATGTCCCTAGCATGCTTATATAATTATGATATTCCTGATGTTCCAAATTTTATGCAGTTCATAAATCTTTTCAGGCCTTGCCGGAAATCTTGCGAGAAGAAACCTTTTTTTTTTATATAAACAAAGTAACAAACCAGCTTACGATTTAGGGCCATCTGTAGGCAGGGAAATGGAACAAAACCTAAAAGAATTTTAAAGAGGTTGCAATTCATTTGCGTCATTCCAACTTTTAGAGTTTAGGAGTGCTAAACATAGGCTAGCCAAGCAGTGCAATGTACGAAGGACAATTTGCTACATATTCCTTTTATTTAAAAGATAATTTTCTACTTGCTTTTTTTTTTGTTTATTTCCGTCTTTAAAATAATTGCATTTATTTTCATTTCATGTAGTTTTGTTTTCATTTTTGTTTACAGGCAGTGCCTTGCTTCAAACCAGAGGTAAGTTCGAGTTATTTTTTCCTTATTGGGTAACTCTAAGAGTTACTCTATATTGTTCGTCATGGATGAAAAATGTTACAACTCGGTCTACATTTTATTATTTATTTATTTTATTTTTGACAATCAGTTTATTGAGCCGTGTGAAAAAAAAAAAAAAAGAAGAAACCGGCCGGCATAGATGAACCGGCTGAATTGTGAATCTCACATATTGTCAATTTTACAGAATAAGCAAAGGGAAAAATAACAGTGTCGCGAACGTGCCTCCTACGCCTAAACAGACTTTGGTTAATGACACTATACACGAATGTAGTCTCGAATGTAACGCGTTTCAGACGAGAATTTTCATTTTTCTTTCCGCAAAACAAGCACCATGCTAGCGTTACGCTGAAGAGACCGTACCTTTCTACTCAGTAATTATACAGATCAAACCTTCATTCGTCGCGGAACGGTCACCAACAAACAAACCACAAATCTATCCATTATGCGTCATTGAGAGGAAGCGCTTTTTCTTTCATTTTCGTTATGTTTGTATTCGGGAATCGTCGGGTTTTTACGGAAACACGAAGCGGCTTCTCGTGATGATTCGGAGCTTTACGTTTAACTTCGTTTCTGAGCGGTATACAAAGGTAATAATGTGGTTTAGGCCTACTTAATACGAAATACCAACGTCACAGGTTAACGAAATTACAGGTGTGATGATAAAACGCGAAGAGGGCTAGTATCGGCACGCCAAATAGAGGAAAACATCGTAAACATCGTAAAACTGAACATCGTAAGTGGAAATATCTTTGGGAGTCGAAATCGTAAAACGAAATTTACTTCGACAACGTTTTTTTTCGGAAGGAAAACAATTCTCACGCCGAGTTCCCCTCGTGCGTTTATGAAATCCTAATTTGTTTCAGCATTCAACCTCCTTTCCAGCAAAATTAAATCTGAAAAGGAATTTCGTGCTTAAAAGGACATAAATCCTTCGGGTATATCGTGCGACCCGATGAGATTGCAGTTGGCAACATTTACACAGGTTAGAGTTAATGTCGCGGCCAAATCAGCTCGCACGCCAGAAAAAAACAAGAAAATGTATGTGTTGGCAACATTTACATACGTTTGAACTAATGTCGCAAAACTGAGTCCTGCAGGAAAGCCAACAGGGATTTATGTTCCTTTAATCGTGCCCTTTTCTTAAGTATTTAAAAATCCTTGATTAGCAATATGTGTTAACTCATGATCATTACGGTATATGGCATCCTTACTGGCATTACGTGATAGTTACAAGCTGGCGACGATTACAACACCAGCCTGAAAGATGCCTACTACTGGTTTATTTCACAAACGACATATCCCGTGGAATAGAAAACCCATTGCAAATTCTCGGAAGCAGACTGTGATCATAGAGAAACCCCTTAAGTTTAAAGGGACCCATCAAGTTTTCGCCACAGAAAGTGGTGATATCAGAGCCAGAATGGCTGCAACCAAGTTTGTGGTCCGAACCGTGAACTGTAGTGGATGTCTACAGCCAACGTGACCCGAAACAAGCCATTACTGACATTGTTAGAGAAATGGGGTTGTTATGTGGGTTAGTTGGAAGTTGCCGTCTTCAAATTGGATGAGTGAGTTCGTAGATATATTGAGCATGGCTTAGCAGTAGAGCTTCTGCGTTTGGTCCCAAAGGTCGAGGTTCAACTCCAACTCAGGCAACGTTTAAGTCCTAAAGGGAACGGAAATAGGTTTGCACCTGTGTTTGTATACCCATAAGCGCGCCGTCCTGTTTATTATAAGTGATGATTGTTTAACGACGCTAAACAAACGGAAAACACTTACGGAAAATACTATGAATTTAATACTATGAAATACTATGAAAATACTATGAATTTAAATGTTATGAATTTAATGTTTATACAATTCAGAGTAAATTCGATTTTTGGGGGGGGGGGGTGGAGGGTAATATTGGTAGCTGGGAAAGTTACCCCAGTCCTCTTTTGCGGCTGTGATCGCTATTCTGACGTATTCTGAACGTTATATATCTTGGTCCTATGCGATCGGAAGGTTCCTGGTTCGATTCCCCGGAATAGCCCGTTCCATTACATACTCCATTTTCCTCTAAAGTATTTAATCAAGTTCAAAATTTAACCAGTTTATCTATAGGAGCATCATTATGCTTCACATAAAACTGCAAAAAAATTTACAAAAAAAAAATCGTTTCCAATCAAGAGAAAAGAAACTGCAATGAGATGATATAAACAAATATCCGCGTTGCGTTTACGGGGACAGCACTAAAACCCTGTGCGCGGTCACACCATCACACTTGATATTTTTTCGTCTAAATGGCCGCACACTGAGCTTCACTACAGTCCCCGTACGTTACGAAGGGTGTTCGTTTAAATCCCCTTCTTATCAGTTACTTTTCAATTTTGGTCTTACAGTTCGGATCCAACTATCATCGGCTTTCGGTTGATCTGAAGAATTCCGGTCAATTACCGGCTAATTCAACCAAGTGCAGCACACTTCAAAGCAAATTCTGACCAAATTAGAGATTTTAGACGAATTTGGTGGAATTGGGCGTTGAAAACGAGTGGAGTTGACTTGAATTTTCGCGAAATCTATTTCCGCGAAATGTATATATTTCGCTTAGGAGCAGACTTAGCTCAGGAGCAGACTTAATGATGTGAGCAGACTTGAAGAGGCATTATTAGGAAGGATTAAACAAGCGAGTGAAGCTTCAACAATCAAATCAGCAAGAGGACGAGTTGGCTTATTCTTGCTACGGTAGCAGAGAAAAAGGGCGAGCGGCCGACAAGGAGAACGGATATGCGCTCTAACAATTAGAAACAAACACTATTACTTCAATAATGCTGATTATTACAGCCGAGTTGTATCAGCTATATAGACCGGCGTATGTTACGCCGGGGAAGAACTAGTTTGATTGAATAGTCTGTGATTAACTCTTTAAGGGACACGGAGGGTTCGTTTCTTTTTTTTTAATAATATGTTAGTTCAGTTAGTGAATAAAATCGGCATTCTCTTGGTTTGGAGTAGAAGATACTGACCACTGCGCTCGAGGTGTCCTTTGGTGACTATTTATTGCCCAGGTTTGTAGATGTTGTTTTAAACCATGCTGTCCTGCAAAGGGTTATGCTGGGCCAGGAAAAACATGGCTAAATCTTGAGCCAAGAAAAACACAGCTTCAGCTGGGCCTCGAAAAACCCATCTTATGCTTGTCCAAGAAAAAACACGACTTACGCAGGGCCCAAAAAAAAATCACCTTAGGAAAACGCAGCTTAAATGTAAAATTCTGATCAAATCAAATCAAAACCAAGCAGTTGCAAATCAAATAAAAATCAAATCAAAACTAGGCACTGCTGTTTTATGAATATATGCACACAAATCGCCGGATATTATGAGAAATGAAGCTGTAGCAAGAAAATAAATCAAGGCTCGCGGTCCTTATGTAAGCCTCAGCCTTTCCATGATAAACGTCAAACTTCGAAATCCTATAGTCTCGCCCAGAATTGTCACAGACGAACGAAATTCGGTATTTGGGGGTCGCGTCGTAACTATTTCACTGCAATAAAAATTTTAATTACAACAGTCGAACTGTTCGGGGTCCACAGCCTGGCTATTTCTTGTTGTTGTTGTTGTTGTTGTTGTTGTTGTTGTTGTTGTTGTTGTTGTTGTTGGGATTCTTTGCCCTGACCTGAAGACCGAATCATTGAACCGATTCTCCAGTTCTATAGCTTAAAATGTAGGTATGAACACGGCCTAAGGCCTTTCGAATGCTATTTTAATGTGGCGACAATATTCTTGTGACAATTTATTAAATGAGCTCGAAATTTTGCTCTCACTTAGAGATCGAACCAATGAACCGATTTTCAATTTTATAGCTTAAAATTGAATAATAAAAAGGCTCTTTTTATAAGAGTTATTGTAAGGTGATTACAATATTCTTTTCGTAGTTATTCTTGCTGGCATAAGAAAAAATAACAGATATTAGTATTAAAAACGGCTTAAGCGTATAAAATACGGATGTAAGCCTTACAAAACTTTTAAGCTCTAAAGGAACAGCTATTATAAAAAGACATGTAAGCCATCAGCGTCGCTCTAATACGTGTAAAAGAAGCTCCAGCTTGTTTTTTTGGGGGGACGGTGGAGATTCTATTACACGATATTAGTACGATGCTGATGGCTTACATGTCTTTTTCTAATATCTGTTCCTTTAGCGCGTACGTTTTTTAAGGCATTCAACGGTATTTTACTGGGTGGTCCACAAAAAAACTGACGACCCAACATTAAGTCCAACTTTTCTAGTTAGCACCCTCCAAAACCAGGAGAGGACAGATCTCAAAGCTAATGAAACGGGAAGATGTTTGTCATCTCCTGGTGGTGAGGGGGTGCTAACTAGCAAAGTTGGACTTGGAAAATGTTGGATCGTCAGTTTTTTTGTGGAACGGTGAAAAGGGTAAAAAATGATCTTAATTTAGTTTTTAAGATTCTCATTCGATTCTCTTAGAGACCTAGTCAGCATGCCGTATACCATGCGCCATGGCTGTTTGCTGTGACGTGCATGTCACGTGACTGGGCTAGTCCACTCAGACGACCAAACAGCCGTTGTTCTCATTCATCATTGGCTAACTCATGGTGGCCTCACGGCAAACAGCCATTGCGCGTGGTTCAATTGTAAAGAATTTTACTTTTCTTAAAAACTGTGGGAATATTTTAGCATAGAAAATTGGTAAAAATTGCCTTTTAGGTAATTTTGGCCCATAACTACTACTTACACTATTGCCCAGAAAAAAACATTTTTTTTTTTGCAATTACGGCTACCTTTCGTAGTCTCTACGTGTTTCAATTGAAATGATGTTAAAATTAAATTTTAAAACAGTCAAATCATAATTTTTGCATTTTTTTTTGGCAGTTCTGCCCATTGCCGTACAGTGTTATAAACTTGAAGGCGCTTGCGGCGCCTCAAGACATGACCCCAGAGTGATGAAATTTTTGTGTGTGTTAATGCTGCTTAAGAGCAACTTTAATCCACACCCAGCCAATTAGGAATTCCAAAAAAAAGGTTATAATTAATAATAATAATAATAATAATAATAATAGATTTAGCCCAAAGGACAATTAGACAGGCAGGATACAAGATCGCTATAACGCCGTTCCCGGTTGGGTGTGGTTAATAGGTTCGTTTGAGAAATTTGGTAAGGGGTTGGTTGGTGACTAATCGTCGAAAGGCTGAGACAGAGGGGGCGGACACCGTCTCCTCACTAAGCGAGTTCCATGGCTCGATCACTCGAAGAGCGAAGAAGTCTTTTTCTGATCTCGGAATGTGGGGTTGCACCAGACATCTTGAAGGAGTGACCCCTAGTACCGAGTTGATGCCGAACAATCAAAGAGAGGAACCTCAATGGGCAACAAACCCCTGACGATTTTAAAGGGTTTTCTACACTCCACCCTGACGTGTAGCTAGGCCTGCATTTGTTTCTAATTAGACATATTTATCGTTTGCTTGAGAGAAATACAGGAGGGATTGTCTTGGGTACATGGATCAGGAGGTGGGAGTATCAGAGTGGTGAACCAGAATTCGCTGGTTCGAGTCCCGCCAAAAATATCCATCTATCCAAAAGGGTTACTGAATAATCTTAACTATTTTTAGTGTATCACGTCTCCAATGAATTGTTGGGACAGTTAGTCGATCGTTATGGAAATTGCCTTGAAGTGACGACCATCAAGCCCACCAGTTCATTTTGTGAAGATTCACGTAATCATCACCTAACAAGTGGCGTAATCACACAGAATGGTTTAAATTAAAAATTTTGGGCGACCGTTCAAGTTAGAAGTAAATTGGTGGGTTAAATCCAGTTGGAGTTGACTCAGACTGATGGGCTTAACCAACCAATTCACTTCTAACCGGACTCAGTTCAATCAGTTCATTATCTGGAATTAATTGCCTTATACATTGAAATCCATTCGGACGATTTCACTATGTAGGCTAGTGTGTAATTTAGTAAATTAATTCTGAGTCCGGAACTGGCCTTTTGTCCATCACCGCTTCCGGGTCTTTACGTTTAAGATATTGATCTACGTTGGAAAAGAGAAGCCAAAAGTGCACAAAGTCTGCACAACCCGACGTTTCGAGCTGACTACAGCTCGTTATCAAGGGATTAAAAAAACACAATGCACTTAAATTTTCATAAAGGTGCAAACACACAGCCGAATGCCGCAGGCAAAACTGCTTAAGTCAAAACAACAATTGAAACAATATTTTGTGCTTTCAGCACAAAGAGGTCCCTCTCCTCTTCCTACTTTAAAAAAAATGTTAATTTACCTTTAAAAAAAAATTGTTGTTTTGACTTAAATAGTTTTGCTTGCATTCGGCTTTGTGGTGATTTTGCGCACTTTTAGCTTCTCTTGTCCAACATACTTTGTTCCAGTACTTTGTTGTCGGGAAAGCCAAAGGCTCACCAGAAATAACTAAATACAGATGTAAACCTATTTATGTCGCCTTTTCGACATATATCAGACTGTGTGAGCGGGGAATCGCACCCAGGACCCAAAGGCCGAGGTCCTACCGCTGAGCCATACTGCCACGGCCAAAAGGGAAACGTCCATAGGCAGCTTTTAACACGCGCATATATACATATAAACAAACACTTTCCAATCGCCACTGGAGGGATCGACGCTTATTTGCTGCGCCATCCTCCAAGTGAAACGAATGGAACACTTAAACGTGAAATAATGATTAAAGACGAGAAAGCCAAAGGCTCACAAGAAATAAACTGTTTGTTTATATGTGTATATGCACGTGTTAAATGCTGCCTGTAGACGTTACCTTTAGGCCGTGTCAGTATGGCTCAGCGGTAGGACTTCGTGGTTTCAACGGTCCTGGGTTCGATTCCCCGCTCAGGCAGTGTGTCGTGTAAGTCCAAAAGGCAGCGTGAATAGGTCTGCAGCTGTATCTAGTTTTACCAATAATATATTGATCAGCCTCTACATATTTTTTATAATTTTGATTTTTAAAAATATAAAAAATACTACAGATGGTGATCAAATGTCACCTTAAAAACGATTAGTCTTCTATCTTCGCCAATCCATTCATGCCTTGAAATGAAATATTAACCTACCCTTTTGCGCTAGATAATTATTTCTTATGCATCTTTTCTTTTAAATCACAGCTTTACAAGACTTTTGAGGAGTGCCACAATCAGCATGAACATGCACCAGAGAAAATGGAAGCCAAGGAAAGGGAGAAAATGCAGGTATTTTCACTTATAGGACGCGGAAAATAAAATTTTTCCTCACAAGCGCCCGCGTCAAAAATCACTCCTTTTCACTGTTAAATAAATAAATAAAAATAAAAGATTGCGCGTGCAACAAATCGCGAAGAATTTACTTTTTTTTTTAACTTTACTTTTGGTATTAAACGGGATGATCTGTAGCGTACAACAGCCTGCTGTCCATCACCACGCTGCCTATAGGCAAAGCCCAGTAGTGACACCACCTGTTGTTGTTAACTTGGCTAATACCGCGAACTCCAATGTTAGCATTCTTCATTTCAATTGCACATTATTATAGGACTAGCTGTAAAGCCTGTCATGAAGACGGCCAACTCTAGGAATACAACTGCCCCATAACAGTGAAATGTGTAATTTAAATGATTCCGGTTCTTGACAGATGGGTAATTGCGGTAAGGTTGCTTCGCTCACTCAATCCATGTATCTTGTGATTCATTCCACCATCCTTCACTCATTTCCGTTACCCGGGAGCAGACGGTGTCATTCACTTCCTGTGGCCTGATTTCTTTTTTCCGCACTGAATCCGACTGCGCATTTTTTGTGTCTTTCAAAGCCCTGTAACCCGGAAACAGACAGATATTTTTTCCGTCTTTTTCACGCAAGCCCGATTACGTGACTTCATGAAACCAAGTACAATGCATGTTTGTAAAGACATTGTTGTTTACAGCATTATTGTTACACCATTGCTTCTCCATTGTTTCCTTCCATAAATTATTTTCATAGGGCCTTAGGGCTTCGGGCAGATGACCAGGAGTGGTTAACGCTCGTTAAACCCTTTAAACCCTTTTTTTTATCCTTTTTTTTTGCTGCGGGAAAATATATTGTTGTTTTTATCATTGTTAAAGCATTGTTTAAAGCATATTTGTGCCAGCGCTGGCAAAAGAGTGGCAACTACCGTTTTATGGGTTAAGATAGTTTAACTGATTAATAGTTTAATAACGCATAGAAATCTACATATCTTGCAGTTTAATGATACATATAAGTACACAAATGAACCTGGTTTGTGATTTTAATTTATTTTTTTTTACCATCAGTACTCATTTTTTTTAGCATACACTATTTTATAATTTGTTGGGTCCACAGTGACAACATTAAACCCTTGTAAATTCGGTTAGGTTTCATGCCTGCAAAAACTAAGTTTGAAAATATGCGCTTGTCATATTATTTTATCGCATTTTAAGGGAAGCTCCATAAAAGAAAAAGAAAAAAAATTCTCCCCCAACCATAAAAAAAAATTGTCGCACTGCATCGGACTTCCAGAGGTTAAAAAAAAAATTAAAAATATTTATTAATTATCGTAAAAATTGAGAAATATATTTTGAGGCAGTAGGGTAAAGAAGTAACATTTTTACAGGTTGTTTTTTTTTTTGCCTTCGTCCACTTTGAACCTTCCGTTCATTTTTGCATTGCGCATAGTGAAAGTGGACGAAAGCAACAAAAAAAAAGGACGAACCCAACGTCAAAACCTGTAAATATGTTACTTTCGTAAGTGTGCTTGTCTTTACAGGGAGTACAAGGAATCATAATACTGAAATTTACGTATTCAGTGAAGATGATTTTAAACAATGATATTAGCATTAGCAGCTCGTGTGTCGGTTTCGGTTTTAGGAGGGGCGATCGCTCCCACCGTCCCCTGCTGGATTCTGAATCCACGCCTAATAGAGCAGTGACATTTGCCGCCATATTGGCACCAGTATGGGTTTTGGAGGGCGTAACTACTAGGTGCACTACATAAAAATGGAGGGAAAACAACGAAAGAGCGGATTTCTTAGGCTTAAAATAACGTTGTTTTCTCCAACAACAAAAATCGCGTGTTAGGCCTAAGAAATCACTCTTCACAGCATCGGCTTCAGTATGACGCCCTTCTGTTTCTCTCTGCAGTCCCCCTTGCAGCTAGCCCATTAAGGCTCCAGCATAGAGTTATATACAATAATACTACGTCGTGTCACTGCATGACAAACTTTGTCTCGTTATCGAGGGCATGGAAACAATGGTACCGCTGATGTCTGAAATGATGGCTTTGCGATTGCAGATTGAACTTTGAATATGGTCACTGCAAATACACCTGCAATGTTGCGAACGTGTACCAAGCGTGTTATCTTTAGGGCGCGTTTAGCAACGACTAGACGCCCTTATATTTTCGTATCTGGAGGCTAGAAATCATTTGAAATTCGAACATGGCGGGGTTTTCGCTCTGTCGACTCGCAACGAAAACGGGCAATATTGCGAGTTCAGAAGCGACTAGAAAAATTTCGCTCAGGAGGAATTCTTCATCTTATTATCGCGAATTATACGACTTAAAGCATTTACGCAAATGACGTCGGATGTAGCTAATCCAGGTAGCGTTGTTACCACGGCAACCACACCTTTGCCGTCGCGATAAAATTTTAGCAGCGACAGTGCACAGGCGAATCATTGCATAAATGCGCCCTTAGGCGTGTTTGACTTTTTGCGAAAAAAAAACTGTTTTCGTTACCAAACATCAACATCCTGATTTTGGTAACGGTTCATTTTCGGATATGGTTTCATCTAGCAATAGAGCAGTGACGTAACGTAGTATTATTGTATATAACTCTATGGTGGAGCCAGTAACTGGGTTAGCTGCAAGGGGCACTGGAGGGGAAAAAGAAGGTCGTCTTACTGAAGCCAATGCTATTAGACTGGATTTCTTAAGCCTATAACGTGCGATTTTTATTGTTGGAGAAAACAACGTTTTTTTTTAAGCCCAAGAAATCCGCTCTTAAAGCACTGTCTTGACTAGAAATGCCGTTGTTCTCCCTTACATTTTAATCTAGTGCCCCTTGCAGCTATGCCCTCCAGATGCTATCTCGTAGCCGATATGACGTCACTTGCCGCTGCTCTAGAGCAGTGACACGACGTAGTATTATTGTATATAACTCTATGCTGGAGCCTTAATGGGTTAGCTGCAAGGGGCACTGCAGAGAGAAACAGAAGGGTGTCATACTGAAGCCGATGCTGTGAAGAGTGATTTCTTAGACCTAAAACGCGCGATTTTTGTTGTTGGAGAAAACAACGTTATTTTAAGCCTAAGAAATCCGCTCTTCCGTTGTTTTTCCCTCCATTTTTATGTAGTGCACCTTGTAGTTATGCCCTCCAAAACCCATACTGGTGCCAATATGGCGGCAAATGTCACTGCTCTATAGTTGCTTGTCTCCGTGCCCTTTAAAACACCGAAAGTTTGTCAGTATAATTATGGGACACCCTGTATAAGTCAGTTATATAAATAACTGTTAAGAATCACTAAAGAACGTAGGTAAATAACAAACTAATAAAATGGTGCAACGGCAATACGAAGCCAACATTAAACCAGCGCGAAACTTAAACACATCATATCTTCTGAGAACATGCGTAATTTGCAAACAGTAAACTGACAAACATGTTTACACATGTGACTAATTACCCTTGTTGGTTTTAATTAGGTTATAGGCAAGCTCAGTAGGCTCAGTTATAGGTGGGATGAAGACCGATATTACTGAACGTTACTTTAGCACTCGTGTGTATGGTCCGAATTTTGTTGTGGGGTTATCAAAGGTTACCAGTGTTCATGTCCGAAGTATGACATATAGAACTGCCACAGAGGTAATATAACACTGCTTCAACAAGACGTCACTGTTGCCTATTATAGTAAAATGAAACTAACGAGATATTAATGCGAAATTTACATGAAACCGCAAAAAACTAGCAAGAATCTAAAAATCTAACATGAAATTAACACGAAACTATGAGGCTGCTAACAATTAACTAAATGGTTCTCAGGAGTGCTACAAAAAACATTAATACGAGCGGGAGATGTTTTTGTTGTTACGTTTTATTCGTGATTTTTTCAGATGCAGGCGATGGATCTTTTTCTTACCAAACAAAACGAAATGAGGAGCTTACATTTTAGTTGTGGAGTATAATATCTATGTTTTAATGTCATGACCAGCGTGCAAAAGTTAGACATTAGATAAAAGTCATTCTTTAGATCCAGGTATTTAGTTGTGACATGCCTCTGAACGAGATTTAGATTCGTTGCTAGGTGATCATGTGAATAGAGCATAGAGCTGATGTGGTCATCGGCTCCAGGTAATGTTTGGTGAAAGTGCTAATGAGTGTTCGGTACTTTTTTTTAGACAATGTCATAAAAAAACGTTTCACGCTCTAAGAAAAAAAAAACCTGCGTGCGCTTCTGAGAACCACTTAATTAATTTTCAGCGGCCTAACGAAATTATGTCTAACTCTAACTCTTATGTCTAACTTTAATCTATTTTTTTGCAGGTAACATTGATAGAATGTACCTTGAATAAAATGGGAGCGGTAAGTATTGAGATACTGCTGTGATAGCACAGTTCATACAAAAAAAATTTAAGTTGAAAAACCTCATTGTTTTTTGTTTTTTTTCAGTTTGATGGAAACGGCAGACTTCAGTCAGAGGCGTTCGAGAAGTACTTAACGGATATGGCTGCCGACCATGTGGTAATCAGAGTTCTCTTTAGCACAGCATGACTATTTCTTTTTCAGGTTTAAAGTTGCTTTCAAAAGCTGCAGTTATCGCATGAAGTATAAGTCAGAGCTGCGAAAGTTGTATTAACTTTTTTCACGCTACATTTATTCAACTTAGTACGACTGCATTTTCAGGTCTTAACCATCCAGAATGACCAAGAACAATAGTTTCAACACATTAATTTGATAACTTCAAATGTAAAATCATGGGTTGGACATATTTCTGAGCATTGGAAACTGCAGTAACCACTTAAACACGTGTATAATAAGCATGATAAGCATGTAAACATGTAGAAACACGTTATCTCAAGTAGAACCCCTGGCTCCCATAAATGTTTTACCTACTCAACATGCAATAATTTCCCCAACATTGTAAACATTAGTATTAAAAAAAAACGCTGAGCGTTTAAAATACAGATGTAAACCTTAAAAGGCTTATAGTTACCGCAGCCTATCTTGAGTTCTCCGCAGAACAAACACAGATAATCGATTGTATGTTTTCAGTAGCAGAGTGCCTTGTTGATGTCCAAGATGGTTACAAAAACAATGGCGGCCATCGATTAAAGCCACCTCCTCCAGGAAGACGTAGCCGCTCACAAAATACTTGCAGAACCCAAGATACACCGCGCACACAATAACGCTCTAAAGGAACCTATACAAGAAAAATGTAAGCCATCAGCATCGCACTAATTAATACGTGTAAAAGAATCTCCAGCGTCCCAAAAAAACAAGCCGCATCTTCTTTTACACGTATTAGTGCGACGCTGATGGCTTACATATCATTTTCTTAAAAAAGGCTGAAATCACAATGTAAAGGGTAAACGAAGTAAACAGTCGACATTAAAGACTGGCTTTGTGAGAATACATAACACACTAATCGGAGAAAGAAAGAAAAGTCAACTGCCCCGACTGGGACGCGAACCCAGGACTCCCCGTTTATTAGCCGGGCGCTCTAACCAGTGCGCTCCTTGTATGTATGTTTGTGACCTCTAGGTCACTACTGAGAAAGATTGAACAGCTACTTAGCTCGGCTGGAGCCTGTACCCGGAACCCGCCCCGGTAGCGCAGTGGTTAGAGCACCCGGCTAATAAACGGGGAGTCCTGGGTTAGAGGCCCTTTCGGAGGCAACTTGGGCGCAACTTCGGAGGCACTTGGGCGCACCAAGCTTACACTCGATAATTATTGTGTGCGCGGTGTATCTTGAGTCCTACAAGTATTTTATGAGCGGCTACGTTTTCCTGGAGAGAGCGGCATTAATCGACGGCCGCCATTGTTTTTGTAACCATCTCGGATATCAACAAGGCACTCTGCTACCAAAAACATACAATTGATTATCTGTGTCGTTCTGGGGCGAACTCAAGATAGGCCGCGGACACTATAGTGTATTATGTATTTTCACAAGGCCAGTATTTAATGCAGGCTGCTTGCTTCGTGTTTTTCGTGTATCTGTTCCCTTAGAGCTTTTGAGTTTTTCAAGGCTTACAACCGTATTTTAAACGCTTAACCGTTTTTTAATACTAATATCTGTTATTTTTTCTTGTCCCAGTACGAATAACAACAACTACAAAATATTATAAGCACCTCAAAATTACTGTTATCACAGTATTATTGTGTGCGCGACGTATCTTGAGTCCTGCAAGTATTTTGTGAGCGGCTACGTTTTCCTGGAGGGGGTGGCTGTAATCGATGGCCGCCATTGTTTTTGTAACCATCTTGGATATCAACAAGGCACTCTGCTACTGAAAACGTACAATCGATTATCTGTGTTCGTTCTGCGGAGAACTCAAGATAGGCCGCGGACACTATAGCCTCTTTAATACTCGATTTTAAGCTCTAAAATTGAATAATCGGCTCTTTGGTTCGATCTCTAGGTGAGAGCACAGTTTTCCCAACAAGAAGAACCACAACAAGAATGTCGTAGTCACATTAAAATAGCGTTTAAAAGTCCCTAGGCCTTGTTCACACCTACGTTTTACGCTGTAAAACTTGGGAGCATCGGTTCATAAGTTCGATCGCCAAGTGTAGAATTTGACCAAATCGAGCTAATCGACCATGAAATTAGGTACACCAGTCATTCTTAGCTTACAAATCGGACTAGCTAGAGAACACATGTTGAGTAGATGAACCATGTATGGGCACCAGGATTGGGGTTTTTCTTATCAACTTGTTCCTCGTGGCAACTTACTTCGTGTCTTTGAGCTTATTTGGCTTGTTTAAGTACCTGTATATTTAGTGAAACTCGCTAATGCAAATAACACACAAAAAATAGGCCAATTGACATGGTAATATTGGCCTGCAAACTGGTGGCACCAGCTGATGCATTATCTACTTCCTACAGTCATAGCCCCTACATAGCTTGCGGGTTTTAACATTCCAGGTACTAACTCTAGCCCATAGAAAAATACGTTTCCTCCAAGGCTGACTGAGATACATGCTCACAGTTCACAGTCTACTTTCATATAGCCGGTAACTTTCTTACTTAGCCTTGATAAACTCAAAATGCAATTCGAGTATTCGGAAAAAGTCAAGGACTTTTATTATAGAGGCACAGTGTTCATGTTCATGCTGAATCATTGCTATTGCTTCTTAGAGAGTTAGATATATAAGAATTAAACCCAAGAATAGCTTTTCTGCATGCTCACGTGCTAGGATCTAAAGCAGTGTAGAGCAGCGTCATGTGGCGTCATATTGGCTACAAGAGAGATAGCTGCAAGGGGCACTAGATTAAAATGGGGGGTTAAACAACGGCACTTCTAGTCAAGGCAGTGCTTTAAGAGCGGATTTCATAGGCTTAAAAGAACGCTGTTTTCTCCAATCCTTTATGCTGCTAGGTTGTAATCGGAAAAGAAAACATTCCACTTGCTTAAAAATGTCAGCAACGGCCAACAAATCGACAAAAATCGCGCGTTATAGGCCTAACAATTCCGCTCTAACAGCATTGGCTTCAGTAAGACGCCCTTCTTTTCCCCCTCCAGCGACCCTTGCAGCTATCCCAGTTACTAGCTCCAGCATAGAGTTATAAACACTAATACAACGTTGTGTCACTGCCCTATACAGCAGCGTCAAGTGACGTCATATTGCTACAAGAGAGATACATGCAAGGGGCACTATAGATTGAAATGGTGGGTTAAACAACGGCACTTCTAGTCAAGCCAGTGCTTTGAGAGTGGATTTCGTAGGCTTTAAAAAACCGTTGTTTTCTCCAATCCCTTATGCTGCTAGGTTGTAACCGGGAAATAAAGATTCCACTTGCTCAAAAATATCAGCAACCGACAAATCGACAAAATTGCACGTTTTAGGCTTAAGAAATCCAGTCTAATAGCATTGGCTTCAGTTAGACGCCCTTCTTTTCCCCCTCCAGTGCCCCTTGCAGCTAACCCTGTTACTGGCTCCACCATAGAGTTATACACAATAATACTACGTCGTGTCACTGCCCTATACAGGGTGGTCAAAACGTCTGGTCATAGCACACACCTCAGGAAGTGTTAGTCGTAGAAGGGTAAGGTTCATATGGTGAAATATGTCACATGTGACGAGTCCCATGGCAAAGGAAAAATAAATAGAAAAATAAATAGAATAAATAAATAGAGTCCCATGGCAGCAACAGGATTGACCTTGAATCACCCTATCAAGGTCATTAATTTTTTTTTATTTTTTGGAACCCTAAAAGATACGACATTAAAGTCAATTGCAAAGTTGTGCGTGCCGCCAAAATAAACTTCATACAGAAAGCAGAATTGAAATAGCTTCATAATTATAGGACCTACCCGAACAAAACAAGAAAGGCATTGCAGTGAAGCAAACTTTGCTTGCTATTTTAATACTGTAGGCGTGATTTACTCTTAATCACGTAGTAGAGCTAGAATGCATGCTTTCACCATGATTCCATACTCATGAAATGGCTTTCAGCAGTACTCTGCTTATGCGAATAGTACATGTTGCAATAAATATTGGATGGGTCTATT
>JAHWFP010219658.1:0-12684 GCA_023313725.1 Lithobius niger
AAGCAGGCGTCCACCACGGAACAGGAACCCGTCTCGGCTGTGTGGACGTACGCGGGACAGAAGCATGAGCAGCAGCGAGGATTACATCAGTGAAATGAGTTGAAAGTTCATCCACATCAGTAAAGTCCTGCACCGCATGCTGGAAAACAGCAGCCTCAGCAACGGCTGACCATTCAGCACGCTTAAGCGCCCACCGGGCTGGCCTGGAAGCAACAGAACCCCCCTGTGTTGTGGACAACACAATGGGGAGGTGATCGCTCCCATGCAGATCGGCAGTGACAGCCCAAGTGAAGTGAACCAGGATAGCCAGAGAGCAAAAGGCCAAGTCCACCGCTGACCAATTACCTGTGGCCAGATTGCAGTGGGTCATGGCACCATCGTTTTCAAGACACAAATGGACCCCCTCTGCATCCACTCCTCAAGGATTCTCCCCATATTATCAGTATGAGGTCCTCCCCACTGGACATGGTGGCTGTTAAAGTCGCCCAACAAGAGGAAAGGGGCAGGAAGCTGGCGGACCAAGTCCTCCAGGTCACCAACCCCAAAGACCTCATCCGGTGGCAACTAAAGCGAACAGACAGTAATATCCAAATGGAAAGAAACACGAACTGCTACCGCCTGAAATCTAGTGTGCAAAGGCACACGGGCATGCGGCTGAGAGTGTTGAACCAGCACAGCAACACCACCACGTGCACGTGGCACAGGGTCTGCATCCAGACGGTAGACAGAATAACCCCGAACAACCGGATTATCTGACGCCTTAAAGCAAGTTTCCTGGAGGCAGCAGCACAGAGGTCGCCAATGCGACAAAAGCAGTCGCAGCTCTTCTGCATGGGTCCGATAACTTTGGCAGTTCCACTGAATGATGGTATGCGCAGGCATTAGGACGGGCTTAAGACCGAATCATCCTCCTCAACTCCTCCCCTGGGTGATCCGAAAACATCTGAATCCTCCCCCGAATCAAAAGTCGGAGTGAGGTACAGAACGAAGTTGTCCTCGGAAGGAGGAAAAAGTTCAGAAGAGGAACAGGAAATCTCTCCCTGCTCGATGGGTAAAGAAGTATCAAATTGTGGAGGGGGCGCAATGGACCCCTCAGCAAGCTGGTCGTTCAACTACCGTTTCACCTTCTCTCCTGGTGGCGACTTCCTCACGGGTGGTGTTGAGGCTTCACCAGCAGGAGCCTTCTTCGACACTTTTTGTGGTGCATTACGGGCGGGAGGAGGCTTAACTGCAGCCTTAACCTGCCCGGGAACAGTTACAGGAACAGTAGCAGGAGAGATTCGCAGGAGAAACATTCGCAGGCTGGGCAGATGTCGACGGCAAGGCAGCAGCCGGTTCCAAAGAACCCAAAAGACCCTGCAAAGATGGATGTTGCTGGGTCAACAAAGTAACAAGCATACCTACCGTCCTCGTCAAAGACCTGAGCTCAGCGTGTAAATCAGCAGACTCACTAACTGGGCCAGGCAATGGCGCACTGCACACCTGCGCAAAAGATCGGGCCATTGGCGCTGCCGATAGTTTAGCCTTCTTCCGGGCCTCCGAGTAGGAAAGCCCGTCCTTCACCTTTAATTCCTGCACACGACGTTCCTCTAAATAAACACGGCAATCCCGTGAAGAGGCTTGGTGCTGACCACCACAGTTGATGCACTGCTCTGGGCCAGCACAGTCAGCGCCTTCATGGGCTGCCTGAGCACAGCTAACACAGGCAGTCTTACCTTTACACGAGCCACTGGTGTGGCCGAAGCGTTGACAGCGGAAACACCGCATTGGATTCGGTACATAATTCCTGACTTTCAACCGCAGGTAACCGGCAGTAATGTGCTGCGGTGCAACTGGCGTATCAAAGGTCAGGAAAAAGGTGTCAGTTGGCTGGGCACCATTCTCGCCTTTCCGCATCAAACGCTTAACAGCCGTAACGCCTTGTAACTTGAGTTCGTCCAGGATGAGATCATCACTGAGACCCCTCAAATCAAAGCACGTCACGACCCCCTTACTGCTATTTACGAATTCACTTTATGAATTTTTTACTCCTAACCTATTAGCCACATGATTAAATTAAAACCCTGGACGGAATGCTTGTTCCTTCATTTGTTTCGGAAAAATGATGCTAGATGGCGCCACCGACCCGGGAGCTGCCTGTCTGAAGAGAAACAAAATGGCGTCGTTCTTCACTTACCATGAGGTAAGGGTTGTAATTTTCGTTAATTCTGAGATTTTAATACTGTTTTTTTTTTTTTTTTTACAAATTAGCTTAGTTTTGACTAATAAATGTTCTTAGAATGCAATAATGGTTTCTATTCAGCTTTGTAGCCGTTTTTGGTATGTAAATACGTACGAAAATGATAAAAGAAACAAATGTTCCTTACATTTAGGTTGGCTTTTAGGTTGGGTTTGGGGTTTCTGATGTCGACTCTTTTTGTTATTCTCCCAGTACGATTTTGGAATTTATTACAAGTATGCAGAAGTAGTGTGTTAGTGTTAGTGACCATTCTCTCCCAGCCGGACCCTAGGTGTCCGATCGTTATGGGGGTGGCGTTGGGGGTAGGGCTGTGTTTGATGAGTCTGTGGTCAAAACTTGGGGTCGTAGATCGCACGGTTTGTGCGGTAGGTCCCCTCGAAGTTAGTATAGGTTTCTGTTAGGGCGGTCCCTGGTGCGAGTGTGCGTGTCCTGCTCAATTCTGTGCGCCGTCACGCTGGCGCTCTGTATGGGAGAAAAGAAAAGCTTCTTTTTTTTTCTTTCTTTCTTTCGTTCGAAAGGTTTCCGGTGGAAGACTAGGGGGTTTCCGTTTTTGCGGCTGGCTGCGTCCGGAAGGGCACGCTTTATTTTTATCGTTAAAGGGGCGCTCCTCCTCTTTCTTCGTCTGGAATAAAAGGTTATTAGTATTATAATGTTTTTTTTTTTTTTTTAGCATAGCTTCACTAAATATCTGCGGAAAACAGCCGAAGTACGGTTTTCTTTCGTAAAATCTGGTAGCCCTGAAAAGGACTGTTTTTTTTCTTCGTGCTCGCCTTAGAGCAGAATTTCTAGTACTTGCCCGGTTTTCTCTACACCATCTTCTTCCAACAAGGATGGGGACGGTGGTGGAGCCCACTCTTGTTGTATATCTGGCACTTCTTCGGCGACTAGATGCGGGTATACTGGCTGGCCGGGAAAAGGATCGTTGCCCCATCGCGCCATAGGGTACTCGTGTACCCAGTCTAATACATCCGGGTACTGGCGTTCTCCCTCCGCTTCTTCGGAACTTGCTATCGAAGGTCAACATTCTGTCGAAACGTCGGACAATCCCGGCATGTTAGAATGATAGAATGAGAATGGAAGAGGAGTCATGTTATTCTCATGGCTCACCGCGACATGTGCAGTGGGGGGGGGGGGGGGGGGTTGAGGCTTAATGGCGCGTCGACAACTTGGTCATTAGCGCCAACCTCAGTCACAGTGCAGTGGTCCGGGTGCCACTGCACCACACATTACAGAGATGTTATTCAAACCCCTAATCTAAATCTTGTCATACATCTTTTCTGACAGGTGCAGGGCTTTGCGCACGAGTACAGCACAGCATCCCTCACTCCATACAACGGTACAATATTGGAATAATTAAAAAAAGATGCCTTTCCCACGGGTTTATCTGAATCAGTCCATCGGCCACTTTCCCACCCGTCGCATCGCGAAGGAAATAAACGATTGATAAAAGAAATTAACTCTTCAGTGAACATGTTTGTGGGGCATCAATTCGATGCTCGGCTGCCCAGGCGTCTCATTTCCGTGGCTCAATTCGTTGCTAGACTGCCCACGTGTCTCAACCAGCAGGAAATAAAATAATTAATAAAAGAAATAAAAAAATATCCCAGAGCTGTACTCGTTTGTGGGAACCATCCCGTTGCTCGTTCCCGACCGTTCTCGTCATGCGGGTTGTTTTTTGTTTGTTTTCAATCGTTACACTGCGGAGGATATTCATAATTTAATTCCAACACATCACTACAGTTTTGTTGCCGGTTAACTCGTACGGAATCTGTTCTTTGTAGATTTTGAAAAGATGTCTGGAAGTAATATTTCTGACGCCGAATTTCAGGCCTTAGATAGCGACGATCAGCACGTTGAAGTGTCGCAGTTGTTATTTAGGCCTAGCCCTATTTTTTACATCCCAACATGTAGCGAAGGTTCCTCGTCGGTAAGCGAAAGTGACATCGACAAGCCGTTGTTTGAATTGCCACCTAGTGAGATTTACGACAGCTAAAACGGCTATGTCATCATTTCTGATGAACCAGTGTCAATGACAAAAATGTCTGACGCCTCGTCAGATATATTTTCAGACATCAGCGCGTATGGCGAAAGTTCCCCACCGCCTAAGCAGAACGCTTGTTTCGTATAAATCGTGACCACTGGGAACAAGTTTATCTCCGTAGGCTGCATTATCGACATTTCTATATGTCAATGTAAATGCAAGTACGTTAAAAAAATTTTCTTTTTTAAAAAGATGGAGCACGAACAACGCACTACCCGACAACAAGAGCTTGCCGGTTCGACACCGTCGTAGGACTCGGGCAGCAAGTCAGAACGTGCTTCACTGCATGGCTCGTCTCCCTCTACACCTGTACGCCAAAACAGTGAGGGAGAGGATTACGAGGATCTCCCGAGCGGTTCATTATCAGTGCCATGCTCGTCTACTGACCGGAAACTTGTCAGTACGAACGACGAAGATTCTGACGTTTTTTACGTGCCGCCTAGTGAGTGTAGTTCGTCGTACGGTGCAGTGGTGAATACCGAGACGCAATATAATGATTTTAGTGAATTGGAGTGTTTAGCTGGTGAAGCTGTTGATGGTATGCAGGCAGATGAATGGTCCGTATTTAACATCCTTCTCGATTCTGACATTGCTCACTTAGACGGATCGTTATTTGCGGACGCTTCTAGTGTTTTCTATTCCTTAGATTATGAAATCAGTTCACCTGTGCCCGACCTTTCCTTGTATTATCCCGCATCCTCATCTCCTCCGAATCGTGAGCAGCCACTCTCAATCCCTTTTAGTCCAATTACCCCTGTCCCACTTTCTAGTCAACTTGTCAGCTTGTACACCCCTACTCAAAAGGTGTCAATCGTCCAAGTTGGTGCAGGGAATAAGGGGGTAGGGCAAGAAGAAATTGAGTGGAAGGGCAGTTCTAAACGGGAATATTTTCGGAAAGCAGGCAGAAGATGCGGAATGGAGCGACGATTCAGCATTTCAATCTCCCCCTCCCAAAACAAACGCTATTTTCCAAAACCTAAATTCAATTTTTCATCCATCTCCACCTCCCTCAATTCCCATCTCTCCACGTACACGCTGATCCCCAACAACAACAACAATGCCGGCTTCTCCGCAGCCAAGTACTTCAAAAAGGGGGGGGGGGGGGGATTGAGGCTTAAAAAGGATCACTGCAGATAGGCACCCACCTCCGCCTTTAATGACAGAAGATGATACAGCTTCCCAAGTCTCTCTCAACAATCACGAATCTGGAAATATCATTTCTCCCAACAATATGCTAGGTTACGGAGTTGTAAGTATGGTGACACGTCACGTAATCCGTTACAACACGGACGGAACAGACTTGGTACTACGTTTTTCTCCCATACCTGTCGAAATGTTACGGTCTCGTAACTTGACCATCTCTGACCACGTTGGAGGAGTCCTGCAAGATGCACTCGACAGAGTGTTGACGGATCTGGCCCCCACAGATATAATTGGCATCACGCTGGAGCATCATGATCTGGAGCGCCCAATTTTCGTCCCGTTCAGGCCGTATTCCACTTTTCACGTCGGACTTTTATTACATAAAATAGAGCTAGTGCAATAGTCCAAGAAACATTTAAATTTAGAAACAGGAATTAAAATAAAAATCACCAGAGTCAGACTCCCTGCAGACCAAATCAGACCGGGAGGTATTACGGATTTTTGGAAATATCTAGAAAGCAAAAGGAACTGTGTTTTAAGGCCATATATACGTGATGGCAACTGCTTAGCTCAGGTTATTGTATAAGCGCAAAGCCACCTCGAAGCCCAGTCGCACCTGCCGGATCGTACGACAATTTTCTTCAGAATGCGGCACAGAAAAAAGAGCAAAAATTAAAGCAAGAATCAGGTACCTGTACAGGAAAGCCGGCGTGCCATTAGGGACTGCATGTACACTTTTACACAGTGGAAAATTTCAGCAGGTTTTGGATCGCTTGCCCGAAAAAAATTCAACTTCAAGTGTATAAATTCGAATATCTGCCCAATTTTTACTGGAGAGCAAAACAACAACAAAACTGCAAATGTGATACTGTTTGAAAACCACTACGCCTACTGCAAGAAAATGAACACGATGCTTGGCAGTGCTTTCTACTGTGTCGACTGCAACGTTGCGTTCAACAGCGAAGATAAACATTGTTGCAAGTGTCAATGGCTCGTATGTAAACGCAAAAATTCTTTCTACGACCCTACCAACCAGCCTGTGATTTGCGACAGTTGTTTTCGTCAAGTTAGAGGCCCTGCACTTTACAGTAATCGCTTACTCGTCGAGGACCCGAACAAGGGATCAGTCTGTAATGGGTACGAGCGTTCCAGAGAATGTTACAAGCAATTTAAATCCGCAGACACATACCACAAATGCGGCCTTATGAAATGTCCAATATGTATAAAATGGGTGCCGACGGATAATCACGACTTTCATCCCGAAAAACACTGATTCTGCCATAGTAAAAACCAAAGTTTTCGTTTTTTGATTTTGAAGCAGTAGCCATAAACGACGCATGAACGGACGGTAAGGGCTTCCCGCTCAAAAGGCACGTCCCCACCTGTGCGGTCCTGACACACTGTTGCAATTTTGCATCCAAACTTACCCTATAGAACGTGACTATGTTTTGCAAGAATAGACAGCACGTTTTTGTAGGATTCGACGACAGGGATCGTTTCTGCACGTTTTTGTTTAATAAATTTGGAAGACGAAATGACGTGTCTGTCACATGCTGGGCTTTCAACCTTTGCGGCTACGATTCAAGTTTCATTATTTCCTATCTTTTACACCACAACGTAGTACCCGTCGTCGTCATGGTTGGAGAGTGCTGTTTCTCACTGTCTGCAGATGGAATCACGTTTAAAGATTTATGAGGACGTCCCTGAAACGTGTAGGACAGACTTTTGGCGTTCAGGAAGAAAACGGAAAATTTCCGCACTTTTTTCTACAAAAAGAAGAATACATAAATTATGTGGGATGTTATCCCGATCCCGAATGCTACGGGAGATCTAGAATGACGTCAAAAGAAGGAGCGGAGTTCGATTCTTGGTACAAGTCTGTTCTTGAATCTGGCGCAAAGTTAGACTACAAAGAAGAACTACAAAAATATTGCCTGGACGACACCATAATACTTCAGAAATCAGCCATGTGTTTCCGCAAACTATTCATGGAGATATTCCCCAATACATGCCCCTTCAGGTCTCTCACTTTACCCGGAGCCGTCATAAGAAGTTATAGAACTCATCATTTAGAAGCAAACATTTTAGGACATATTCCAGCTAATTATGACGCAGCAGCTAGAAAATACTCCAAAATTGGACAGCAGTGGCTTCATTGGGAAGAGAAACGGTGCGGAATCCCCATAATAAAAGCAGACAGTGTGTCAGATGAACTTAAAAAAATTCGCACATTCTGCGACGGGTTTTCTGACGCCACTCCCACTCAGCTAGCAAGGATATTCTAATTTGATGGCTGCCTATACCATTTTTGTGAAATTTGTCATCCTACATGTAGAGACAAAAAAAGCCCTGTTTTCTAACCTCACAATGAACGAAATCTCGGAACGTGACGAGTTCATACGCGACCATTGGTGCCAGAGGTTGCAAAGTAAAGGTTCAAAACGAGTGTCGCTGGGTTCAATTTCTAAAGGACAATCCCTTAGCGAAGACATTTGTGGACAGTTTAGACATACAGGATGCCCTATCTTGCTCTGACACTGCGCATGGAGGTCGTGTCGAGATGGTGAGATTGTACGCAGTGTCTGACGAAAATCATGTCATCGACTATGCAGACTACTTATCTTTGTACGCATTTTGCATGTACAAAGAAATTTTCCCGAAAGGCCTCCCTACAATAATAAAGAAGCCGAAAACAACCAACATCGATGGGGGGGGATTGAGGCTTAATGGCGCGTCGAGCACTTGGATACATCGATGGATACTTTGACCTGGTCAAGAACTCCGTGCTCCCTCCCACTTGATCTTTTAAATCTTCTGTCCTACCGAAACCGATTAACGAAAGACTAATGTTCGTCCTTTGCCATGCTTGCGCCTTAGTGGAAAATCGGGTTCCCTGCCATCACACAGGGTGTACGCCTGAACACTTTCTTGCAGTAAAAAAAGGCTACAAAATCACGGCTATTCACGAGGTCTGGGACTTCGTGTATGATCCTTCGTTCGCACCTTTTAAGACGTATATAAAAAGGCTTTTACAAGTCAAAGTACAGTCCGAAGACTACCCACCAGGATGCGTGACCGAACAGCAAAAAACTAATTATATTGAACAGTTTGAAAGAGAGCAAGGAATCAAACTAGATCGTAGCAAAATTGCAGCAAAGTCCAGGCATGCGACAGTTGCCAAAACAGGGCTCGTAAGATTGTTTGGAAAATTTCTGGAATCTGACGATTTACTGGAGACAAAATTCATAAATGAGCCTCAAGAATACTTTAAAATGCTGGTAGATTCGACGATCGAAGTCAGCAGTATACATTTTGAACAGGGAGACAAAATAGCCCGTCTGCAGTTTCGTAGATGTAAAGGTTTCGCCAGACCCAAAAAACACAACAATTTCGTCATAGGTTTGTTCATCACTGCATACGATTGAAGCCTCTATGAAGCCTTGGAAAAATTCCCTCCTGGAGCCTACTGTCCTGCGATACAGACGGACTGGTGGTACAGAGGCCTCATACCAAACCCTTACCTTTAACAATAGGTAGCCATCTCGGTGCACTTACCAAAGAAGTGGCCAAAAACTGGGGCGTACACGCGTACATATCAAAATTTTTTGCAGGAGGGTGCAAGCAGTACTGCCTGGCAATAAAATTCGACAACGATCCAGATCGTGTCGAATACGATTTGAAAATACGAGGCATCTCATTGAATTGTTTGACATTACAATCTTTGAACCCTGAAGTGCTTGAAGAGATGGTAGTAGGCAGACAAGTGGATAAGACCATCACGCTCGTAGACCCTCACTAGATAATCCACCGTAGAAACGTCGTCATGAACGCTTTTTATCGTCTAGTTTACAATAAACGAGCACTACAGGACGATCCCTTACGGATTCAGAAATCAGTGAAAAAATAACATATTTCCTGTCAGATCTGTACTTTTTCGCCATTTAGGCTAATGTTAAAAAAACAGTGTAAAAAAAAAGGTTTCAGGTGACGGGTTTGAAACCGTCTCAGTCATGTGAGGACTATCCGTACACGTATTTAAATTTTTTTTAAATTTCACTTGCATGTACAAGTCGAGGGTTCTGGTGACTCCAAAGGGATGATGTATAAGAAGCTGGTTGTCATGGAAACATTGCTCGGCCTTCATAATATACCCTCGGCCAAAGAGCCTGAAAACCTGACAAAAAATAAATTTTTTTCTCTTTTAAATGGGACCGATTTTGTTTTCATTCCCCCTGTATCGGTCATGGAAGATAAACGTTTAAAGGCAGCGAGCGTTAGCCATACTTGGATTTTTATCGCTTCTTACAGTGACAATAGAAGTGTGTATAGTATGTCTCAGAAGTCCCGTCTACCCAAAATAGATTGCTATATACTGAATGAGTTGGTAATAACAATGTACTCATATAGGAAATCACCTATGGCGAATCTGTTGATGATTCCCAAACTGACCTTGGAGGTCGTTTTCAAGGTCATCCAAAATGTATCTCCTAAACTATACAAGATATTGAATAGCATAAAGTAAATTAGAAAGTTGTTTGGGATTATAAAATAACTTCAACAAAGGAAACAAAACAGAAATCGTTCAGTAAACACGGAAGATATGGGCAAAACAACTTGAACACTGCAGGGGAGCCAACCAAGGGGCAGCGATAAGCAATCACTTGTTGCATCATCACGTGTATTGTGTAACGATCAACTAATGGAAATCACTGTGCATGATTGCAGCAATTGTATGAAAGCAGGGACAAAGTAAGTGGGGGGGGGGGGTTTACCGGGGACACATGCTCCCCCTAATACATTTTGATGCCCCGAAAGAAAAGGTCTGGGAACAGTCTAAATAGCTTCCTTTTAATGGATGAAATGCACTGCTCGTGCAAATGTAAAAAGAAATTAAAAAAGCTCTGCAAACTTTGGGCACTTCTCCTCTCTGCCCCTCTCCCCTCTGTCACTCCACAGACGGTTTCCTGGATACAAAATTAATGCGCCAGTATTGAATACTAAACGAAAGACCCCAGAGCATCAATCATCCATTCCCGCTGGGGAAGATGAGGCGAGGGAATGGCCACTGTCACTACCACTGCTACTGTGCTAGATACGTAAAGCACGTATAGCAGCGCGCATTTGTGCGACACAACTTAGTGCAGTGGCCAAAACAGAAAAATGCAATCATAATAATGTCTGCCACGTCTCTACAACTGCTCAAAGTTTCCACCATTGACAGCAATGCATAGGTCAATCTTTTCTGCCCAAGCCTGTTGAACAGACCGCAGTGTATCCTGGTCAATAGCGCGGATGTTTGCAACGATATTCTGGCGCAGTTCATCAATTGTGACCGCAGGATAGACCACATTTTTAAGGTAACCACATAGGGGTCAAGACCGGTGAATGGGCGGGCCACGTAAGAGGTCCCCCCTCCCCATCCACATATTTTGAAATCGTTCCTTTAACCACTCTGGTGTGATTAGTACATTGTGGGCAGGTGCCCCATCGTGCATAAAGTAGGGTTCCAGGTCCGCATTAGCGTCTACTAGAGGTTCCAAGACTGGCCACACCAGTTCGTTTAAAAGTTTTCTGTTTCGTTGACCATTTAGGTTCCCCTCAATAAAAAAGGGACCAATTATAACGTCGTCCCATATGCCACACCAAACGTTCAACTTCTCAACATACTGGGTATGAGCATCGGCTATGTTGTGTGGATTTGTACTTGACCAATGATAGGTCCAATGCTTACTGACCTGACCATGTCTAATGAATGTCGACTCATCGGTGAAAACTATTCTCCTTGTGAAGGAAGGATCTGCATTAATATTTTCAGCAGCACATTGGCAGAATTCTAATCGACGGTTTGGGGTCTCCTGCACGCAATTCATGCACTAACCGTGTTTGTATGGGCGAATGTGATTTGCATTTAGGATTCGATGCACTGAATCTTTTGAGATGCTGCATTCCACAGCAGCACGGTGACGCAAGGAAAGTTTAGGATGAACTTCCACAGAAGCCAATATGTCAGTTGTTGTGTCATCTGCTGTTGCTGACTTAGGTCGACCAGGCCGTTTTCTTTCAGCCACGCTACAGGTTTCCATAAAGCGGGTGACCAACCTACCAACAACTTTATAGCTTGGGGCAGGTCGATCAGGATGTAATTCAGAAAATAGTCTTGCTGCTTCACTCTGGTTTTCTCCATTACGAAAGTATAAAGTTAGGAGGTTTACATATTCCTGAATTGTATATGTATTTGTCATTTTAATTGAACGTGAATGTCTTTCTGTGTGAGTTTACTCAAACTTCTCTCCCTCAGATGTTTACATTAACTTAACGAGGTATCTGCGAAAATTCAAAACCTTCGATGTGATTTCGATTCTACTGCAGTTTCGAAAATCGAATTTAAAACAAACGTAAAGATTTGAATTTAACACTTAGAAAAAATCAATCCAGGAACAAAAATATTTGAATTGTAGTTTTGTTGACATGGGAGGATAAAAGTAATTTCATGTGACATTCACAGTGAAAATTTAATTGAGAGGTTGAACACAGTTAATGGCACTCCCATTCGCTTCATTAGCTTCTAAAACGCTACTATTTTTTATCTCTAGTTAGAGCAGATCACGAGCGGCTATCGGTAAGGTGCACCACTAGGTGCAAAACCACAATAAATCAACCGCTATGGTTAAAAGGTAGGAGTTTGTGGTCATTTTCTGTTAATTTGCTTATATCTCTAACTTTGTAATACTGCATCATCGTATTTGTGTTATCACCTTTATGTAATGAAAGAAACTTGTATTCATTAGTGATGAATGTGCCTGCATTTTCGTGTCTATGGATTGGTGTTCTGGTAATGGTGCACCTTCTACATATCTATTTTCAGTGAGCCTCGGTTTTCAATTTTGCTTGTCCATACTTTGCTGGCTGGATTGTTTTCTGCGTAATATTTGCTTCAAAACACCTTTAAACCTAATTAAGGCCATGAAATAACTGTAAGGTAACGAAATAACTGTACTTGGACACTTTTCTAGGCTTGTCGCTGCCCCTTGGTTGGCTCCCCTGCAGTATCCAAGTTGTTTTGCACATATTTTCCGTGTTTAAGGCACGATTTCAGTTCTGTTTCCTTTGTTGGACTTGTTTTATATGCCCAAACAACTTTCTAATTTACTTTATACCCGTATCTTGAATAGTTTAGGAAATACATTTTGGATGACCTTGAAAACGACCTCCAAGGTCAGTTTGGGAATCATCAATGGATTCGCCATAGGTGATTTCCTAT
>JAHWFP010219659.1:0-10962 GCA_023313725.1 Lithobius niger
AGCTCACGGCTCATAGTGAATAACAGTGGTTGGGACAGGTAAAGCGGCAGTTGAAGAATGGAGGACACAATCGCTACACGATAGAAGCCATCATAACCAACGCTCCGATTACCCTCTTATTATTAAATCAAATAAACGAGCGACATAAGTTTCAGTAATACAAATCTACTAAATAGATTTAAACATTCAGGCATGCAATACGACCACGGTGGATTTTTTTTTCGGAGGGCGGGGGGAAGGGGACAGCCACCATCACACCCAAGAAAATATCTCATTCTGAGAAATGGACTTCAGTCGGAAACACTTAGATTTATAAAACAAAATGATGTAAATTAATAAAAAAAATTAATCATACTTTAGCATAGCTTGGGGGAAAAAACTTTGCTCCCTAAATCCATTGATTCTAGTCTAGACCCCAAGGCAATCGTCCTCTCCCCCCCCCCCCCCCACCACCATCTTACTGGATGCCAAATGAAAAGTATAACTGTACGTACAGACTAACAAACCACCCCTGTCTGTGTGTAACTGTTGGCAGAGTTGAGGGGGACGGGAAAATGTTTCGTTTAGCAACTTTCTTTGTTGAGGGAGGTGGGGGGGGGGGAGTGAGTTAGGATGAGCAATCCTGTATATTGCATTCGTTATTCAAACATAATGAGTGTTAGCTTTTAAGTTAAGTAAAAAAGTGCCGATTCAAGACGATGTACTTAATGACCAGCCAATTTCTAATTTTCTTCTACAGCTAAATTATCTTAACAGACGAAAGAAAAAGCGCTCTATTGATCGTGGAATGAATTTAGAATTCTGCCTTGATTATGTAGCACTGCCCCTGCCTTCCAAATCCGTCATCGTACCGAGAAAATTTTGGGGCACCTCTTTACTACAGCTACGCTCCTAGTGCGCACTATCCCGTTACCTCACACGTTTGTCGAATTGATACTACAAAAACTGTTACACTAAATAATCGATTATACAATAATTACCTGATTAGCAGAAGCCGCTATTTGTTCGACATAACTACCCGAATTGACAATAAGCATAGAATACTGGGACAGTTACCGGCAAAGCGCATAGCAGCCGCCATTTTTTTTATTGGTTCGCCCAAAGAAGAACGATAGATAGGATCTGGATAGGACTCCGTTCTCCGTACGAAGTTGTCAAAACGTGAAGCTCACTGGTTCATTTCCGGTTCAACTTCTTTTTCATACGGAAACATCATTGGAAATAATTTCTTGATCACGGACCTAGAACCCTTCTTATGTAAACAATTTCATCATAAACCGTATCAATAACAAAGCCCACAATTTGCTGGCACGTGTTCTCATCGAAAATCATGGCTACTCGACTGATATTCTGGAGCTTCCGGTCTGACACGTATAAAAGTGATACGACTGACCCGTTCGAATAAACGACGCGAGTGGGTCGTGACGTCACTAGACAATAGTCCTAGTGCCGTCACGACGCGAGCCCTCTTTCTCTCCAACTTGATTTCAATAACTGCTTTTATGCATAAAATGCATAAGCAGTTAAAAATGAGCAATATTAAGATTTCCTTCGTCAATATCCTGTTAGCCTAGCATAACGCTTTAAAACTAGCCGGCTTGAGTCAGGTTTACGTCGTTCCCGTTGTCGTCCCTGCCTATGAAGTCTTGGGGGTGACGCGGGGAAGCGTTACGGCCAGAAAAGTGAAACATTCAGTGTATGGGTGGATTTCTACCGAAAGGTCTGGCACAAACTTCTCCCAATTTGGCATTGTACTCAAGATATTTGTGCTAAACCAACCCAACGCATATGAGCCCTGGTAGTGCACAAATGTTGCAACACCCTGCCTCATGCTTTCAGGAAGTTTGTGAAAGGCCTTTAAGTTGATTTGATGCAGTAGCATGTTCCCCTTAAAAGACGCTTATGTCCAGATGGGATGCTAGATAGTACAGGCCTTGATAGCACTGAGTGGATAGACTGTACACCCGAGTCATCAAATCTCGACTTCGTCTCGTCTCTTCGTTTAATTCAAAATGAGGTCGGCATCGAGAAAAAACATTTGTTTCGGCAGCAAAGAAGTGTCGAGTAAAACACCAGACGCACTTGCAGATACAGGGCAAAAAAAAAAAAAAAAACACTCCTTATATTTCGACAACAAGAAATATGTGATGCCTTTCTCAGAGTAAAAACAAAACGAACGAATGAAACAGCTTTCCATATCGTCCGTTGTGGGGTCATATACCATCGAGTCCCCTGTATGATGTTTTTAAAAAACATCATCGGTAAAGAAGGAAGAAGCGACTTAGTTACCATCCATATAAATTGGTGTTTTTAACTTAAACCTTTTGGTTGTTAAGACTCCAGAGCGGTGACAGATGGACCCTGCTGGTTGATTTAGGGGCCATACACAAATTACGTCACGTAAGAGTGGGGAGGCGGAATGTGGCAGTTTTGGAAAGGGACGGGGTGGGGGAGACAATTTGTGACGTCACATAATTTTTTTGTTTCCAAACTCAAATGTGCAGCTGCTCTTATGTTAATATCTTGTCAGAAAGATTAACAATCTATGTGACCTTCAGTCGCAGAAATCTAATGAGACTAGTGGGATTTCAGTAGGTTTTAAGTAGGTTTTCAATTTTGCGTTTTCGTGCCTACATTTAACAAGTCTACGTTGCGCCTAATTTCTTGTTATCACAGCTTACTACAATTCATGCATATGATGTTGAATAAGTACTTGGGCCAAAATTGGAACTGACCCATGGGTCGGTGGGTCAGTGGGTCAAATGGGTCATATTTTCATCGTGGGTCAAGTTGGTCATGAGTCAAGATCATTCACCCACCGACCCACGGTAAGTATACTAGTACTCATTAAAAATGTTTCATACTCTTTCTAAAATAGTTTCTGCCAGAAAGCTAAACACCCAAAATAACGGCACGGGGGGGGGGGGGGGTAATGTACATAAATGCTTCTTTTGCATCTACATCATTAAGGACGTACTAGTGGAATCGCTCGCTCATTTCGCGTCGTCTTGCTACGCTCGAGGAGATTTCTTGTTGCAACACTTATGATACAGATAGACCTTTCACATAGAAAACGATCAAGCAAATTATAAGAGTGTAGTATACGATATCGGTTATCTCGAGAGAAGGTCAATATTATTTTTTTACGTCCATGGAGTCAACCAAAAAGATCAAACAATTTATCAGAAAAGCGATGTTTCTGATGACAAACGCTGATTTTCGTTCGCTTCGCTCACTCAATCAGCGCAAACATTTCCTCAGGAACGTGACTGGATCAATGTAACCACCAAGAACCACACATCACTTGTAATTTGTGTTAGTATACACTTTGTATGGGTTTTCTTGTTTTACTTATTTTAAGAATATTGTTCTTTACGTCCTGCTCAGTACAGATTTTTCCATGGGCGTCTTATCACTTCACTTTCTGATGATCCCACATTTGTAGGAACATCTGCAGCACATCAGATGTAATATCCAACGAAGATAAGAGATGAAAGATTACGAGAGCAAAGTTACACACATTGAAAAGCTTTAGTTTACGTGGAAATCGCTCGCTTTGATCGCTCAAGCCAGCACTGCTGTACTTCAGAAACACGAATGTTTCCATGCTTCAGAATCCACGAAAATGACGCCCTTTTAAAACCAAATGTATTGTTTTGATTTTTCCATGCATCAAGTCAGTTAATACACAACCAATTTTAATATCAATATGTGGTGTGTTGCAAAATACGTCCTTTCAGGTTATTTTTTCCGTGAATCCTTTTCCAGATCAAGGATGTTTTCATGAATAACCTACGACGTCATAAACAAACATTATGAGGGTTAAACAAAATTTTGACGTTAGTTTTTCAGGATCTTTCGCGTATTTGAGGGTCATAATATCAAGTTACAGCGATGAAAATAGGCTTATACTGAGCGTAATTTAATTATCTTTCGTTTGGTTTTACTCCCATGTTTATAGGTGCTTTGGTTCCAGAGGAGTAAAGGTACAAACATACGCACATCGTACGATCTAAATCATTAAAAACTTGGCGGTTGGCTTATATATACATATATATGTATTTGTACCGCTTCTGTTCTGGACGGAGGAAGCTAAAATGTGAGAAGGGGGTCGAAAGACAGGAAATTAATCCGTTCGCAGTTTAGGAGTATTTTTAAGAAACGGAAAGGGTCCTAAATGCCCCAAATTAACGACAGAGCGCCTTTTGAAACATTCAGCAACAAGACCGCAACAATACGTGACGTCATCGATTGTTGACAGATTTTTTTCCGTGAAAGCTTCGAACATTTCAGGAACATGCGGCAACAATGTATTGGAGGCAATGGTTGTTATGAGTGGCAGTATCTGAATAGCCCTTCATTGGTATGAGGCACGTGCAGTTCACGGGTGAAAAGGATGTTGGAGTTGTATTACGGATATTTAAAATCCAATACCCCAGAATACCCGTTTAGTAGTTCAATTAAATTACGTTACGCAAAGATACGAAAAAAATTAAATACTAAATATTAATTGCGTAAAGCAAATACATTGACAAAAAAAAAGGGTGAAAAGAATATTTTACGTGTACATTTGTAACATTTCAAACGGCAACAATCGACCAGCAGTGTATACGTAAAGCCATTACCTGGTTCTCTCCCATAGTAAACCGCGAGCAGCTTGGGCGATGAGTTAGTTCTTTACGTAGGCCAAATTTACGATAAAACTGCGTTATACGATTGGTTTACTACGTTAACAAATGCTGGCAAGGTGTTTGCTGTCGGTGTGCCAAACACGAGCAGCGTTTGAGTACGAATTAGTGCCTTTGCGTAAGCCTAAGTTACATTCAAATCTTAACGTTTTCAATCGAGGACGAACACAAAAAAAAATTGTAGTATTAACACAAATTACAATTGATGTGTGGTTGACGGTGGCCGGCTCTGGCGTTGCTTATACTTTGCAGCCTATGCAAGCACAATTTATTTGAATTAAAAATATAATATTGTCCGTTTTCCCGACAGTCAACCTTAGCCGTTGAAAAGGACGTTAATTCGACAATTTCCCTTTTGACAACAGGGATCAGGTTGCAAATTTAGTAGTGGTAATGGCAAAGAAGAAGCGAAACAATGCAGAATACAGGCGTTACAAGTATTAATAAACAAAAACGAAACGTTAAATGTTAAGAGTAAGGGTCTAAAAGTCAAAACCTAGAAGGAACACGGACAAGCTTTGACAGTCAGGGTCTAGGTGCAAAATTTTGTAAGAGGCTGGTAAGCATTAGACCCTTACTACCCGGTGGTTAGCTTATAGTTCTACTCTATTCGGACAGAAAGTGTGTATGAACGATTGTAGCAGATTTTCTTTGTTCTTAGAATATTGTTATGGAACTTTAAGGACGTAATTTTCTTGTGAAGTTTGGCATTTTGTGTCTTTTGATGCTTTAGAATTTTTTTATTATATTTCGTAGATTTACGGCAGAGGATAATCAGTAATGCTCTCTGCTGCGAATACCCTGCAATGTTACTAAATCGAAAAATAATTTTCAACATACAGTAAAGCAGTAAACCTATATCATACTACCACTGGATCATCACGTGGGAGGACTTCCAGTTTTTGGTGAAAATGTTTTTATTTCTGAGCACCGGGTAGTAAGGGTCAAATGCTTACCAGCCTCTTACAAAATTTTACACCTAGACCCTGACTGTCAAAGCTTGTCCGTGTTCCTTCTAGGTTTTGACTTTTAGACCCTTATTCTTAACATTTAACGTTTTGTTTTTGTTTATTAATTCGTGTTACTTTTAGAATTGCAGCTAAACTGTAAAACTGAGAGTTTTAACAGAGACCCAAGGCTGACTCTTACTAACACTGGCTATCGCCAGTGTTAACAATAGAAACAAATCCTTTAATCTTCAGTCTTGCAGCTGGCGTTTGCTAATTAGCATTGTTGCATAATAACAATGTTTAAAACAATGTAAAACAATCAATCTGGTCGTGTAGAGCTCCATAACCCCTGAACCACTTGACCAGTTAGAAAATGCCTTATGGAAAGGGCACATCTACAGAGCAATACCTGTAAAATGAGCTAAGAACAGGCTTCCTAGGACAAATAGTTTGACCTGTAGACGAAAGGTACGTCCCCAGAACAAGACCAAGAACAAGACCAAGAACAAGACCAAGAACAAGAAGTTGTCTATTTGGCCCCTCTCTGTATCTCGGGTTTGGCTCGCCCGAATTTCACAATTTTTGGACTGCAGACAGGCCTTGACTAGTCAAGGCTAGATTCCAAATTTGGTTTAAAAACGTTTACTTTTGACGGAGTTATAAGCTCTCAAAGTTGAAAGTTTAACACAGAGATCCTAGGTCGACCCTTACTAACACTGGCTATCGCCAGTGTTAATATGGGATGATTCTCACAGGCGAATGTTGACAAAACACGCAGATATCCTATCTTATTTAAAGAGGTGTAGCAATAAGGACCCTCCTCGAAGCGAAGCGAGACGACGCCAACGGAACGAGCTAAGCGAGCGATGTTGCTAGTCTTAATGATATAGATGTTGTGCGTGTGTGTTTGTTTGTGTGTTTGTGTGTTTGTACCTCTACTCCTCCGGAACCAAAGCACCTACAAAGATGGGAGTAGGACCAAACGAAAGATAATTAAATTGCGCTCAGTATTGGCCTATTTTCATCGCTGTAACTTGATATTATCACCCTCAAATACGCGAAAAACCCTGAAAAATTAACGTCAAAGTTTTTTTTTAAAACCCTCTTGATGTTTGTTCATGACGTCATAGTTTGTTCATGAAAACCTCCTCGAGCGAAGAGAGATGATCTGGAAAAGGGTGCACGGATGACGTATTTTGCAACACACCACATATACATCTTAAAATATTGGTTTTATACTAACTGACTTGATGCAGGGAAAAATCAAAACAATTGATTTGGTTTTAAAACGGTGTCAAACATTCGTGTTTCTGAATCACGGAGGTGCGTGGATTGATCGAGCAAAGCGAGCGATTTCCGCGTAAAGTAAACCTTTTCAATGTGTGTCTCGCTTTGCTCTATCAATATTTCATCGCTCACCTTCGTAGGAGATTACATCTGACGTTCTGCAGATGTTTCTCCAAGTGAGGGATCATCAGAAAGTGAAGTGATAAGACGCCCATGGAAAAATCTGTACTGAGCAGGACGTAAAGAACAATATTCTTAAAATAAGTAAAACAAGAAAACCCACATAAAGTGTATACTAACACAAATTAGAAGTGATGTGTGGTTCTTGGTGGTTACATTGAATCAGTCACGATTCTGAGGAAATGTTTGCGCTGATTGAGTGAGCGAAGCGAACGAAAATCAGCGTTTGTCATCAGAAACAAAGCTTTTCTGATAAATTGCTTGATCTTTTAGCTTGACTCCTTGGATAACCGATACCGCATACTACACTCTTATAATTTGCTTGATCGTTTTTTATGTGTTAGGTCTGTCTATATCATAAGTGTTGCAGCAAGAAATCTCCTCGAGCGCAGCGAGACGACGCGGAATGAGCGAGTGAAGCGAGCGACTCCGCTAGTCTATGTTATTCTTAACTTAATTAAACAAAAGCTTGAATTAGGCTTCATGGAATGGGTCACGGACGGTGGGTCGCATGTTGTTCTTTATTGGGTTGATGAAGTGGGGAGTGGGTATGGTGGGTCATGGGTCGGAAAAAGTGACCCACTTCCATCTCTGACTTGGACAACTCACAAGTTGTTGTTTGAATGCAGTACTCAATTTTGTTAGTTTGAAAAGCAACATTGAAATTCATACACTTGGGAAGAATGTTGACTTGTTTGCATACGTTACAAGAAGTAGATTGTCACGTGCCCACTTTGTAGCACTCTGGTACACACTGTAAACATAACATCGTCACAGAGAAGCAAAAATTGGGCACGTAGTTGTGACATAGTAAAAATCCGTAAACGGTTATTGGCTTTACAGTGGGTAAAATTAGAAAATATGCGGTGTTTTTTACGTGTAAAAACGAGCCAAAGTGCACAGACATAAAATGCACAAGTTTATATTTCGATGCTAAAACTTGCAAAATTTGACAGCATCTGCCACCGAATTATTTCAAATCAGAAAAACGTATTCTTAGAATCAGCAGCTTTATCAGAGGAGCAGTTTTTTCCCCAAAAAAAATCTCGGCTGAATTGCGTAGACATATCAGTAAAAAAGAATTAGATGGCTTTGATGGGGGTTCAATCAGATTTTGTAGTGCGCACGAGGTCAGAACATCCTACATTTGCAGCCTCACACTTCACTGTAGTGCAGGATATTAAATAGCACACAGTCTTGCAGTTTGTTTGTTGTATCCAGTCCAGTATTGCAGGCATATCACTTGACAGTTTCGTTTGTTCACAGATAGAATAATATTAAAATATTCCTCAGCCCAACATGGTAGTTTTTCAATATCCAATGTATCTGTGGCGTGCAGAATCGAAATGATCATACGAACATAACGCATAGGGTCTAGATGGATGTTTACAATGTAACGACATTATGGGCTGCGCTACGCATGTGCAGAAATACAAAGGTTTTATATTCATACTTGTCTAGTATTTAAACGTCTTCCGTTTTACCCCCTTGCCACGTCCATGCGATCAGCTCTGACTTGGTCTACAACTCCCAAACATGGCCCTCGACCATGGAATTCTTCAATAGTGCTTCAATAGTGCTTCAGATGTGGTCATTTCTTCGAGCCAATAGTTACGTGTTTTCGTACAGAAAACGAACAAGTGTTTTTTTTCCAGTATTTGAAAACTGCGTTGTCTTCAGCCAAATTTAAGGTAAATGGTAAAAAAAAAATCTCATTACTCAAAGCAAAAATCTTTAAGATACCGTTAGAAAAACGTATTCTTAGAATCAGCAGCTTTATCAGAGGAGCAGTTCCCCCCCCCCCACCCCAAAAAAAATCTCGGCTGGATTGCGTAGGCATATCAGTAAAAAAAAAAGAATTAGTTGGCTTTGATGGGGGTTCAATCAGATTTTGTAGTGTGCACGAGGTCCGAACAGCCGTTCGTTTGATCATTGGAACGCCTCCTCATGTCTTGATGGGGAAAAATAAAAAGATCTTCCATTTTTTTTCATCGTTTCAGACAATGGGAAAGGGTTTAATAGAAAGAAAAATAGATTCCACCGACCGTATCTTTTCCTCGGCCAATCCGATTTAAAGCTGAAAATCGAAATTAACGAGAAGAAGAAAAAAGGAGAGAGAGAGAAAGAGAAACTGTAGAAAAAGTTGGGATTCGAGAAGGGTACTACGGAGACATTTATTTGTCCAGTCGTTAGGTGAATTTGGCAAGACACGTTATCACAAATAGCTAGTACGCATAAATAGCATAGCGTGATCTTCGCAGTGCTGAATGGAGAGTCACAATTGTGTGTGCGGTGCGTCTTGAGTCTGCAGTATTTTGTGATCGGCTACGTCTTCCTGGAAGGGTTGGTTTTAATCGATGGCCACCATTGTTTTTGTAACCATCTTGGATATCAACAAAGCACTCTGCTACAGAAAACGTACAATCGATTGTCTGTGTTCGTTCTGCGGAGAACTCAAGATAGGCCGCGGACACTATACCAATTTTGACAACGGTTGACAATAATGTCGTTATCGTGTTTTTTTTTTTTTGGGGGGGGGGGAAGACAGACTCCTATTTTTTTTACTAGTTCTCAATAGCGTGAACGGTGGTAATAATTTTACTGTCATGAAATAGAAAAAAATATATATATAATGCGTCATACGCTTTGTTATGGCTGGACAGAGTTATGCTGCATGAAAAAATTTCTCCTCGATCAGAGCAGCTATTATTCCAAATAGCATTTTTTCAACGAACAGACGTTCGCAAGTGAGCATCCACATATTTCCAAACATATGTTTATTAGTAAAAAGTTGTTCACCCCCCCTCCCCCCACCTTCCCACATTATCTCCGCCGTCTGTGTATATTTTTCGGTTAAATTTGGTCAACTATAGAAAACCAAAATTCATTAAAATCTACCGAAGCTGCGAAATTGTTTCTTGGCTTTTTCTTGTTATTGACACAACACGCTTCTACTTTGACACGCTTCTTTGCTCACAACACGCTTCTTTGCAGACCAAACTATTTGTTCTATAAAGCTGGTTCTTAGCTCATTTCACAGGTATTGCTCTGTAGATGTGCCCTTTCCATAAGACCTTTTCTAATGTTCTACTGGTTGAGTGGTTAAGGAGCATTAAATGATTGTATTACATTATTTTAAACATTCGTATTATGCAACAAGGCCAATCAGCAAACGCCAGCTTCAAGATGTAAACTGAAGATTAATTAAAGGATTTGTTTCATATTAGTTTGTGTGCAGGCTGTTTCGTTTGTATAAGCAGCTCCTTGAAGGAATGTTGCATAACAATCAAAACATTAAAACAGTGTCAATCATCCCAATCAGTAAACGCCAGTAGACTGAAGAAGAAATAAAATCAGTGCGTTTGCAAGGAGTACAGAAGACCAACTTGGTATGTCAGAGTATCACGAATTATAAAACAAAAACAAACCTTAACTAATCCGAAGTCAAAACAGCAAAGAAACACAAAATGTTTCCTGTAAGGTTTCAGATACAGCAGTGTTGCTGTACTGTTAGTCCACTTGAAACCTTACTGCACCCTCACCACTCCTAAGTTACGGCAATTGTGCTCGCCCTAAGGTCGACGGTGCTAAATCCTTATTGGTTATTTTCACTGGTGATCTTAAGACAAGTGTCGAACATGCTGTTGCTGCCATGTGTGATAACTAGGTCATGTGCATGATCAAGACAAACTTTTCCTCTCTGACAAGCCCCACTTTTTTACTACTTTACAAGACATTTATCCACCTGCCCTTTTAAGTAAGGTGCCTAGGTGTAAATCCAGCATTTGATCAAGGCACAACAAGTTCTTAAAACTGTAAAGAGAACTCGCAACATACTGCCCTTGTCGAACATCGTT
>JAHWFP010219659.1:11062-27633 GCA_023313725.1 Lithobius niger
GTCGAACATCGTTATCTACTTCTTTTTTATCAAAATAATCTACTTACAACAAAGTGTGATCAAGTGTGTGTGGAGTGTGTGTACTCCTGCCATGATAAACAGTAGTAAAGGCCACACCAAAAAACACTAAATCAAAGCTCTAGAACTTACATTAGAAATTCACCTTTCCTATCGGTGGGCAATCCAAAGTGGAAAAATCTTCTGAACTGTATTGTTAGCACTTCTTCCCCCCGCACATGGAAGAATCATCATGAAATGATTTACACACACTAATTTTTCTCTTTGCCTCACAACTATTTGTTCGGCCGATGTGCTTCCTCCTACTTGATTGGGTTCGGTTTAATGCTACTTTCAATTTAGCTCCACTTTAGAAGATGACTATCTTCTATGAACTAGCATGGAAGGGGACATGATCATCTTGCGTTAGGAGCTAAATTAAATGGGGCGTCAAAGGAATACCGCTTGTCCGATTGACATTATAGTCACATATCAACATATCATTAAGATAATACGCACTTCCTGGGTTGGAAACCTTTGCATGGAATATCCGTGGGGTGAGGATGTGGGATGCTACCTCAAGAACAGTCCCATGTTGGAGAGTGTTATTCCCTGTAAGTCAGCTGTGTAATCTTAACGCATTATAAATTTTGTTTCGGTGCTAATAGGCTAAATATCACCCATATTTTGTCTTTTTTTTAACCCTTTTCCCTCCCTCTCTCTTGTCACATTAACTCACAACATCGACAGCCCTTTCCCTAGAAAATAATGGCAAAAATTTCGAATCCTACAACCACCCTTCGTCACCAATAAAGACAGGAATTATTTCAGGAAAGTTGTTAATTTTTTTTTCCGACCATATTATGCCGACCACATTTTCCGACAATGTTTTTCGGCTGGTTGTAAAAATTAAAAAAGTTGTTAAGAACTAATTTTTTGGGAGTAATATTTATGTAAAACATTTGGCGTAAAAATGTTGCACTCTAAAAAAAATTACGTGGCTTCATAAATTATGTGACCCGTTCCATGCTTTCCTCTTGCTTGTTATCATTAAGGATAACCCCACAGGGTTTTTGGTACAGCCTGTACACGAAGCAACGGGAAAGGTGAAATCTTAAAATAAACAACCTCTTAAACATTTAGAGTAAATCGTAAGAAATTCAATGAAAAAAATCTTATGAAGATGTTAACGTGTAATGTTAGCCGAGTTTCACTTTTAACTGACAGAAGGAAGGGTGCGCACGCAGCTTAAAACATTTCGCATTACAAAGAAAAGTTGGCTTGTGAATTAAAAGTCGTTCCTTAGATCTGTTGCGTGGTTTCCAACTTGTTAAATCGCAATGAAAACGAAAGCTAGAGTCGCTGTGAGGAAGGTTTCAGGTTACCTTTTTAAATCTCCAGTTGTAATTATTATGGAATTCTTCCCCCTCTTTCTTATACCCAACACCGTCTACTCTTTTAATCCCGTCAGAATAAGTTTCCCACAACCTGTCCAAGTCTGTCTAGATGCCGTGTTCGTGATCGTAAACCCATGCAAGTAATTCTCCAAGTTTTAGGCTTAACATTAAGTTTTCTTTATTTGTCAAAGAATAACATAGCATTTACGTACAGAATGTAGATGTGTTGCACTTCAAGAGTCATGTCAGCATTTATACTACATGAGACGTGGTCTACAACAAGTAGAGTGACCTCACATCCAACGCAGTTTGATCGGGTTCAAAAACAAATGTTGTCCGTTGTAACAGTTAGTGGACATTTTTTTTTTACAACAATGAAAACAAAAATATGCTTTACAAAAACGCATAATAATCGGAAAATCAGCCTTTTACAATAAAGCCTACAATGATAGTACTTTGAATCATATCAAAAACCAAAACTGGTAAAAGGGGCTGCCAAGTTCCGAATGGTTCGGCCCTTCAAAGGAGTGATATCAACACACCAAAACATTCGCCAAGTTAATCGCACCGCTTAATAATTCGAAGGTTAAATGAAAACTAGAACATTGCTACTTTCGGTAACAAATACACAATTAATATGTGTGAGCTGTTGGAACTAGGACAAATTATGACTTATAAGTGGAAATACACTCTGAACAATGTTTTGAGAGAAAACGTTTTCCATCAGCTATGCCTCTTCGTGTCCGCAATATATATACAGAATTCGACTTTTTCCAAGATACAAAGTTGTCTTACGCGATAAACTTAGTAGCCAAAATTTTGTAACTGATACTGAATTTTATATTGTATCTGACTTAAGTACAGTATAGACCTATCTGATAATTTCCGTGTGTTCTCTTGGAAAAAATAAAAACGTGGAATCTTTGGTAAATATCTTGATTATAACAGAAACCTGTGTGCAATGAAAAGCCAGCGTATGTAGACAAGCAAAAACACTAAAAACAATTAATGTACTAAAACACGACGTTTCGACTGTTTTCAAGTAAGAATGTTTTCTAATGATAATTAACCAATCAGGAACCCCTAAACGGCAGCCGTCAGCCAACCACGTCTATTTACGACCGATACAAAGAGCACCTTTTGTGATGGGGCAAGGTGGCTTGATGGTTAGCATGACCGTGTCGTGTGGATCCCGGGTTCAAATCCGGCCTGAGCCACCCCTGGCGTTTTCGGGAAAAGAAGGGCCCTGTGATGTCTCGTGTTCATATCGATTGTGGCATGTAAAAGGAGATTGGAATTTCCGTTGGAATTTACCTAGCAAAATTGTCCCGTTCTCCTTCTGGTGCCTTGGCTCAAAAGCTGAAGCACCTTTTGTGAGAATTTCTTACTCTGTGTGTATGAATTGTAAAGCAGAATACTGAATATGGTTGTGAATATAGTATAGTGTTGGCGGCCTGTCTTGAGTTCGCCGCAGTACGACGATCGATTACACGTTTTTGTTAGCAGAGTGCCTTGCTGATATCCAGGATGGTTACGAAAACTATAGTACAAAAACAGTGGCAGCCGTCGATTAAAGCCGTCTTCTCCAGGAAGACGTAGCCGCTCAAAAAATACTGCAGGACTCAAGATACGCCGCGCACACAATAATCTACATAATAATTCTGGATCCCGGCTGAGCTGATAAAAGGAAAAGGAAAGTTAAAGGAAAACCGGAAGGATAACAATCACTTTAATCGCTTCTCATTGTTTTCGTGTACGTGTAATGTCTTTGCTACGGTGGCTAACAATTACTGGCAAATGAAAACTATCGTCCAAACCGTTGATTGTTGATGGGTAAAATGAAAGAATCCTGAAGATGAAGATGCCGTTGTGTGGCTCTGTTAATGTTTGTTACTGTATTAGATGAGTAGGGGCGTACGGTTCTGACCAAGGCTCCTAGAAATAAAAAATGAAATGGAAATGAAAGAATCCATGTTTCAGCTAAATGCGTATAGTTTTAAATCAAACTAAGCTACGGTGTGCGAAAATGGGAGTGGGAATGGGGAGTTGGGAATGGGAGTGGGAGTTGGGAGTCGGAGTGGGGAGTGGGAGTGAGGGGGTTGGGAGTGGGGAGTGGGAGTGAGGTGGTTGGGAGTGGGGAGTGGGAGTAGGGCAGGGAGGGGGGGGGTGGGTCTGTAAACTTAATTCATGACCGGCCCCGTGCGTAGCACGGGCTTCGTCTAGTTTCATATAAGATTCACATTTCGTACAAGAGTTATAACCTTGAGTAAAAACTTGAGTATTTCTTAAAAGGGCTACAATTAATTTGTCGTTGAATACGTAGACAAGTGCTCCTATGCTGATGCACTTGTACACTTTTCGTCGCTGTCATCAGTGAACTGTACTTGTCGGAGTATCCGTTTTTGTCGGTGTTAATTAGACGTGATTGGTTTATGGCTGCTGTTTAGTGGCTCCTAATTGGGTATATATGTGTCGTTAGAAAGTTAGGAAGGTATATTCTCCCTTGAAAACCACTAAAACGTCGTGTTAGTTGCCTTGTTTGTAAATATCCGCTGGCTTCAATTATTAAACAGAATGCTCCATGAAAACCGCGACGGCAGTATTTATCAAAGTCCAAGAGGGGAGAAAAAAGTTCAAATCCAAACTATTTCGTCAGTTCAAACATTTTTTTAGAGTCCAAACTTTCTTCTAACCTCTCTTGGACTTCAGACAAATTTCTGCCATGGCTTTTTTTTTATGGGTCGCCGTTTATATTCTGCTACTCAAAGTTTTTACCGATGATTCCTCGTTTTTGTTTCCTTAAAGAGAACACACGTAAACTGTCAGGTAAGTTTTATCTACCCCAAAACAAAACTTGTTAAATATTCTCGCCAAGCTTTTCGGCCGTGTGAAGTCGTGATATCAAACGCCAAGCTCTTTCGCCAAGCTCTTTCGCCAAGCTAATCCCACCGAGTAATAATCGAAGATTAAATGAAATATATGAAAATTGCTTACTGCGCAATTTTCAATTATTTCATTTAACGTACGAAGTCTTAGTCGGTGGAATTAGCTTGGCGAAAGAGCTTAGCCTTTGATATTATATCACGACTTCACACGGCCGAAAAGCTTGGAATTTTTACCAATGATTCCTCGTTTTTTATTTCTTAAAGAAACACACGTAAACTATCTGGTAAGTTTTACCTACCCCAAAACAAAACTTGTTAAGGATTCCTGCCAAGCTTTTCGGTGGTGTGAAGTCGTGATATCAAACGCCAAGCTCTTTCGCCAAGCTAATCCCACCGAGTAATAATCGAAGGTTAAATGAAATAAATGACAATTGCTTACTGAGCAACTTTCAATTATTTCATTTAACGTCTGAAGTCGTAGTCGGTGGGATTAGCTTGGCGAAAGAGCTTGGCGTTTGATATCACGACTTCAAACGGCCGAAAAACTTGGAATTTTTACCAATGATTCCTCGTTTTTTGTTTCCTTAAAGAGAACACACGTAAATTATCAGGTAAGTTTTATACTTTTCTTGACAGAAATATACAATATAAACTCCAGGATCGTGACAAATTTTTGGCAACTAACTTTGTTGCATAAAGTTTCTTGGAAAAAAGCCGAATTCGGCATATTTATTACTGACACCAAAAGTCGCACGGATTAAAAAAAAAAGTTTTGTATAAGATTAAAAGAGTAAAATGGTGTTGGGTAAGAAAGAGGGGGACAGTTGCAACTGGAGTTTTTACAGGTAACCTGAAACTTTCCTCACGGCGGCTTGAGCTTTCGTTTTCGTTGCGGTTAACGAGTTGGAAACCACGAAGGAACCCTAAGGGACGACATTTAATTTGTAAGCCAACTTTTCTTCGTTAAGCGAGAAGTTTTAAGCTGCGCACCCTTCTTTCCGCCAAGTTTAAAGTGAAACTACGCTGACGTTACACCTTAACATCATCACAACGTTCTTCATTGAATTTCTAACGATTTAGGCTAAATGTCCAGATGGTTGTTTATATTTAGACTTGCTTCCTGGACGCTTCGTTCACAATCTGCATCACATCTCTATCGCATCAACGGACGACGGTTTGGCCATGCCCACAAGGAGCAGTAAAAAAAAGAACAATTAATTCCCAGCGTACTCCACCAACGTTGTAATGGGTCACCGGGGAACCCGAACAACTCGCACAAGATCATTCCATTGGGCAGAGTGATCGGCTACCAGCCAAGTAGCCTCTGGATCGAATCTCTCAGCCCTTAATCTGCCTTGCACCTACAAAAGGAAGTAAATGACAAAATACCCCCCAAAATCAGTTAAAGAAATAAGTAGCACATCATCTTAGCTTACTTCCATGGTCAAATCTCTACGCATTCCTAATTTATACTGGTATCAAGAGGAAGTTAGTGTCTAAATACTTCTCAAATGCAGTGACGGATAGAAGAAGAACGTCGTTCCAAATATTACAGTTACAAAAGGAAGAAAGCACAAATTAAAAAATAAATAAATAAAAACAGAAACGGAAAGAAGCAAGTTTTTGGTTTGGTTGTGTGATAGGTGCCAGGACTATCATAGTGTTGTGTACGGATAGCAAAATTGAGTAAATTACAATATCTTCATTTACATTTGCAGCAAAAGGCGTGTTTAGCGTCATCCGGTCCGGTAATGCGAAGTATGTTGACGCGTTTACTCTTAACAAAGTGGCAGGGAGAGGACATGCTGCAAGAATTGTTGATTTATATTTTGAAATATTTCAGTTGGGCTCACGATGGCCTCATTTCAGAACTAAATTACGGCCTGACTTACTTGGGCTCTGATTATGCTTTAGACTCTGACTAAATTGGACTCTGGTTATGTTTAGTGAACGCAAAGGACTTTGTGTTGTTTTTTCCACGATTAAATTCATTGTTATTCGATTGACGAAATTAATTCTTTCGATTAAGAATTACTAGTCGTGGCCGACTTAGCCAGGGCATTTTTTTTTTTGCAGGGTTTTTGTTTTGTAGCGTTCGTCTGGTGTTTGGTTTGAGGGGTAATTGTAAAAGGGAAAGTGTATATATTCGGGTTTTTCTCAGGTTGTTTCCCGCCCGTTGCACGAGGGTTACCTCCGGGTACTCCGGTTTCTTCCTGCATGCGGTAAAAAACAAATCTTCTGATGGTGGTATCTTTCACATCTGCCGCTAGGGCCTTACAAAAGCTCTAAGCTTACTGGCCGATACCTACTGTTCCCAATATTACCTGATCACTGTGGCGGGTTTTTTCCTTCCTGTAATACTCCCTCTTTCCTTTAATCCTCCCCTCCCATCTCCACCCCGTTTTCTGGCATCCTCTCCCTCCCCTCCCCTTTCCTACACGTATTTGAATTTGCATAGGTAGTTACATTAAATATTGCCCCTCCCATCTCCCTACCCCTCCCCATTTTGCAGCATCTGGCACAAAATAATTCGGCCTCCACCCCACACAATAACAAAAAAAAAATACGTTTTATAGTGTGCGCGGCGTATCTTGAGTCCTGCACTTATTTTGTGATCGGCTACGTCTTCCTGGAGGGGCCGGCTCTAACCGACGGCCGCCATTGTTATTTTTAACTACTTTGGATATCGACAAGGCACTCTGCGGCTAAACACGTACAATCGATTATTTGTGTTCATTCTGGGGCGAACTCAAGATGGGCCGCAGACACTATAGGTTCAGTTAATCCGTAATCACATGCTTACTGGGAACAGGTGCAGTGGCCTCCCCCTCTCCCAATCTTTTTAGTTATCTTATTAGAATGCCAAGAGATGGCTACCAGACGCACTGCCCAACATATGGACACCCTCAATCTACCCCACTGCCAATGAACCCCATTCCCGATCTACCGCTTTGGCTTGAGCGATCCATACCGATTTTGAAAAAGAAAAAAAACCTCTCCTTTGTCTGGGGTTCGCGACGTCGCTGTCAGAACTGCCAGCGTTGCTGAACCTTGGGACCAAAGGAGTTACAGTATGAAACTTCGGCAATCGACTTCTGACGTGACTGACCTCTCTTGGTGGCAGAGCGTGACTTCCGAGTTCACGGGGCTAGATGGTATTTAGCTTTTGCACTGCCCGTCCTGCTAGAAGTCCTACGCTTTGCTGAGGTCCTGGGTGTGGATGTCTTGCTGAACGCTGATTCTTATCTACCAATGATGTACGTCGTAGTCGGTCCAAGTTGTAAATTTATGGGTTGGTTAATAAAAGAAGGAGTAGCATACAGCTTGAGTCGCGTTTCATACCGTCCTCTCTTCCTCTCTCTTCTCAGTCCCAATTGCTTCTCAATTAAGCTCATGGATAGACTTTACGTAAGCAAAGGCGCTAACTGACATAATCTGGGTTTACGTACGTCCAGAGGAGCTGCCAGTATATTTACTCGCTGGTCAAATGACGACAGCATCTGCCTGCTCGTGAGGAATATTAAACCGTAAAAAGGAGTGCAGCAGCGAAGATCCGTCATGATAATGTTAGGGCTATAACGACGAATTTAAAATGGCGTCGCCATTACTGCCAAACAGAATGTCATCCTTAAGAGAGATGGGAGTAGGGAGAGAGAGAGAGAGAGAGACACAGAGAGAGGAGTGGCATTTATTACGCAAGAGAGAGGACGGAAGAACGAAGATGAAGGGGAGACACTAGCACAGACAATAAATATGAGAAAAATTAATACAACGGCCAGGGTCTAACACAACGTACTAGAACAAGGGGTACAATGGATGCTTCGACCTAACACTAAAGAATGTATTATTGTCATAAACAATTGTCGTGGACCTTGCATGTCTAGAACCACCCTAGACTGTATCATTAAAGTTACAGGTATAAAACGTCCCTGACCGACTGGAAACACAAAGAACTTGTATAGTGGCGAGGGGGTTAAAATGTGTTGACAGTGCAGGGGCTTGACGATGTCATTCAAGACTTGCCGCTGAGATGACGGCGTAGAGCAAATGTTAGTCGAGGGAACAATATGCCAATTTCAACTTTTCGCTGACAAAAGAATTTTAAGTTGCTCGCCCGTTCTCAAGGTTTCATTATTTACTTGTTGCAGTTTGGGTTCGTGCTTCCTAAAACAAACAACAACAACAAATTTTCTTGCTGTGAATCTTTGCTTTATAATGTAAACGTCAACGCCTAAACGGAACACGGATAAACTTTGACAATAAGGGCTAGATATAAAATTTTGTCAATAACAAGCTGAGACATTACCCCGTGGCCAGATTTCGTCCCTTAGAATGGGAAAGCAATAAATTACATTTTTCGAAAATCTGCAAGAGATTCTCCTATAAAGACCCATGTGATGACCCAATGGCAGTGAGATGTGAGATTCAGGCGTTGCTTTTTTTTTAAGGTTTGGTAACATAACGGCATATTTGCAGTAGAGAACATTATTGGTTGCCATCAATTACCGTAAATCTACGAAATTCGTATAAGGATAGTCAAAAATCTAAAGCATCATCAAAAGTCAAGAGCCAAACTTAACAAGAAAATGATGTTCTTAAAGTTCTTTAAACATAGTTCAGAAATAAAATAAAAAATTTGCTACAACCGTACACACACACGTTCTGTCCGAATAGTATATACTGTTATATTTAGAAAGTTGAATTTACAAAATCGGCTGACTAAGTCATTAAGAAGGCCACCAGGTACTGAGGGCCTAATGCTTACCAACTTCTTACTGACCAAATTTTACGCCTGAACACTTGCTGTCAAAGCTTGTCGGTGTTCCTCCTGTTGGACTTTTCGACCTTTACTCTTTACATTCAACGATCCGTTTTTGTTAATCCGTGTTACTTTGACAAAATTGTAATACGCAGCTTAAACTAGCCAAAATAGCAGTAATTACAGGTTAATAGCGAAGATGACATATTCATTGTTTCAATTGTCATCAACTCTATATATATTTTCCATTCTAAATTTAAAGGAAATCGGACGATAATAAAAGTAATTTCACAGTGGCCGCCTGATTTCAAGATGGCAGCAATACAGATGCCATCTGCATGTAATGATGGCACATTCATACATTCATTGTTTTTGACTGGTATCAACTATTTCTTCTGTGTACTAAATTTGAAGGAAATCAGCATAATTTCAAAATGGCTGCCTGATAAAAAGGTGGAGGCCATTAATGGTCAATAGTGACGATGTCATATTCATTGTTTCAATTGGTGTGAGCTACATCGTCGCCATTCTAAATTTGAAGGAAGTCTGCAGATAATAATTATTATTTCAAAATGGCCACTTGATTTCAAGATGGTATCAGTTACAGATTAATAACGACGATGGTGCATTCTTTTTTAACTGGTACCAACTATTTCTTGTATGTACTAAATGTGAAATCGGACGATAATAACTTTAATTTCAAACTGTTCGCCTGATTTTAAGATTACTAGCAACGTGGCACATTCATTGTTTCAAGTATTATAATTATGTCTGTATTTTATATTTGAAGGAGATCGAACGATAATACGCATAATTGCAACAGCGGCCATTAGAGATTCATAGTGACAATGGCACATTCATTGTTACGATGTTTCACTCAGTTATTAACACTTGATTCTAAATTAGAAGGAAATCGGTTGACAATAAGCCTAATGTCAAAATGGCTACCTGATTTCAAGAAGGCTGCGATTACAGATTAATAGTGACGATGGCACATTCATTGCTCTATTTGATATAAACTAACAGCTGGCTTGTGTACGTGGAAAATCTGAGAGAAATCAGAGTTTCCTCAGTGGCAGACTTAGGTTAGAACCACGGTGCATTCATCCGGAGATTGTAGGATTCCTATCTAGACAGAACAGTGGGAGCAATTATACACGCTATTGTGTAGGATTCGCGTTTACATTGAATGAGACCGCCATTCCTACTAGGAACATTAGGAACTCTTCCTGTTCACAATGCTACTTTTAGTACTAATATGAATTTACATTTACCAAACAGTATTTAGTAATCTAACAGGAATGTTATCTACACCGACAGTAATTAATTTTGTATTGCTTTATGTATTTTGGGAAAATTTGGTTACAGTAAGGAGAACTTGTTTTACAATCAGCAAAAATAGTACTGTTTCAGTTAGCAACTGATGGCTTTATTCTACATAACTATAGTTTGTTCCACATTATGTTTGCAGGAACAGACTGTATGACGCTACTTTTCCTGGCACTACGAGTGTAAAAACATGTGGCTATCACACTTGTAGACTCTACACAGTTACTGTGAAAGTCTACGAGTGGTATATTTACGTGTTTTTTTGCACTCGTAGTGCAACGAAACGTGGCGTCATCAGTCAGTTACCTGCAAATATAATGTGGAACAAACTATATATCAGGTAAACTATAGTGTCCACGGCCTATCTTGAGTTAGCCACAGAACGAACACAGATAATCGATTGTACTTTTTTGGTATTAGAGTGCCTTGTTGATATCCAACATGGTAACAAAAACAATGGCGGCCGGCCTATACTACTACTATTCCAAGGTCTTTGGCGGCCGGCGATTAAAGCCGCCTTCTCCAGGAAGACGTAGCCGCTCAAAAAATACTGCAGGACTCAAGATACGCCGCGCAGACAATAAAGTTCCCTTGAGAATGGTATTTTGCCACATACGAAACTATGTTTGAGCCCATTCTCATGATTTTAGTTGGTGTAGTTGACCTATAGATATAAGACAGACGAAAGGTAAATCGCCAGAAAAAGAAGAAGAATTAAGATGACCAAGAAGTTGTCTATTTTGCCCCTCTGTGGAGGTCGGATTTGGCTTGGCCGAATTTGAAAATGTTTGAACTAGTAGACAGGTCTTGACTAGCGGAGGCTTGATACCAAATTTGGTTTAAAATTTTTCACTTTTGATGCGTAGTAAACTCTCAAAATTGAAATTTTAGCACAGAGGCCCCACACCAAATCTTACTAACAATAGCTATGCCGGTTTTAATAATACATTTAATCATTTCAACATCATTAAATGATTCTAATTAGCCAATGAGGGTGATAACTGCCATTAATTTGGCATAAAGTGACTTTCATAAAACATAATGAAATTGGATCCTTTATACCTGCTTCAGCTCCATAGTAAATCAAGAAAGATAATCCGATACTATAACTGTAAAGTTTCTCGAAAAGGGACATACCTTCATGAGGGTGGAGGAAGACGAATGAGAAGAGCTGGTGAGGTTTGCGATATCCAGGATTTTCCCAATGATACAGGAAGTACAACGAGAATTTCAAGATGTGTTATCACAGCCCCGTCCGGATATAATGATAAGCAAAGGACACAAAAGGAGACGATATCTGTATGGTACAGGAGCCTGATCTGAATGAGGTTCAAGAAATTTGTGTTCATGAAAAGACCGAACGTGTACACTTCCCTTCACCAGGATTGAATCCGGGTCTGCAGAAGCGAGAGGTGTTCTGCCGCAGGATCAAGACGCCTATCGAATCTAACACCCGAGTGCTTACAGCTACCCGTGCATCGTATTGTGTTTTTTTTATTTATTTTTTATTATTAAATATTTTTAAAAAATCAATAATTTTAATTTGAAAATTGTACCGGCCCTTGAAAAAACCGGCCCTTTAAACCGGCCCTTTAAAAAGCTTGACATCTAAATCGACTTCGATAGAGCTCACCCTAAATACGTATAGGCGTTTTGTAGTCAGTTTGTATATTTGCTTTGCTATGGCAAAGTGAACAATGGGCAACGAAGTTATAAAGTTTTTACTTTTATTTAAAATAAATTTTCTGTTATCCGAAGTAAACTGATCCTCGTAAAGATGGAAAAAAAAACTATCTAACTTGAACTTTGCGAAGACTTCTAGAAAAGGGAGGGGCAAATTCCAGGATTGGAACCCGGAAGTAGCCGAAGATACACCGGGAGGAGGGGGGGGGGGCTGGCGACGTGTGTCCGTAATATGCCAGAATAGATCCCACAGCCAGTGGGAGAGGCTGGTAGTTTTTCACAGTGGTCTGGTCAGCACTAACTGGGAAGGACTTTGACAAAGTCTCTTTTTCAGCCAATGAAAAGATCGGCTACTGGAAACTAGACTGCTCCGCTGTGTTGACAACTTACCTCTATTGGGTAACCAATAACACTAACGATGGGGATATTCAGTTGAGGTTTAAAATTAACCGTAATTGGGTTAAGCTCGGTATTAAGGGAAAATGGTGATATCCATCACGAAATAAGTTGAGGGCTAAGCAAAATTTAGCCTGTAGGTCGAGGACTAACTTAATACTGAACAGTTAGCCCCAAGATGTAAAAAGCGGTGATATCCATCCAGGATTAGCGTTATTCCTGAGCTTTAACAACATTTTAACAAAGCTAATTTAGTCTGAAGGTCGAGGTCTAAGGAGTAAAGAGCTAACAAAACCCCAACTTAGTCTAACATGGATATCACCAACTTTTTTCTCCAGTCCACTAACTCCCAGATCGAGGGTTAGTTAGATTCAGGGCTAAGCTAATCCGGGGCTAGTTTAGACCTCAACTGGATATCCCCACCGTTAGCTACCGATAACTTAGAATAACCTATGAAACCAGACATTAATATGACAATATAATTAACGATTTACCCTGGTCACCAATTTAAATGCGTCGAGAAACTCTTGTTTCACATTGTAACACGGAATTAAAAAAAAAAAAGACGCTGGACTAACGGAATCAACCATTGCGTCCTTAAGACTCTGACCAGTTTTTTCTCCATATTTATTATAATTTTTTTTTTCCGTTTTCCTCTTTATCGATTGAATTTTCCGCGCAAGTTCTGCAATCAGCCGTCTACGTCCAACAAATTATCCCAGTAGGCAGGATGGTAGTAGCTATACGCGAATTTCAATTGGGTATACTACCTTATAGCCAAAATATCGTTGCAAACTCATTTCCGCGTAGAAACGTAGCTCAGTTTTTGCTTAACTCTACGCAGGATGGAAAAATAATTGGGTTCAAAGCCCGTTCGTCGTAGCGGTTTTGATTTCTTGTACAAATTGCGCGTGCTGTCCCTAAAACGCAATTTCCGGCCGATGGCGAGACAATTTAGCTCTACGTGTGAACAACCAATAAAGTATCGAAAGAGCAAAGGTTCGATTGCACACTAGCTTATTGCGCAATTGCTAATGATTTGTTTACACTAAATAATATGAAATTTTTAATTATTATTTTTTTTTTCAATGGATAAATTGGCTAAATTGTAAGCCTCACTACAGAGATTTATTCGGAAAAGAGTTTTTTTCCTTTTATGGTGAATGCACATCTCTTATGCGTGTCTCCTTCCGGTGGAATGTGTGTCCAAAACAAGTTAACATCTAGACACATGCTAGTGTGTCGCGCCAAGTTAGGCAACAACCATCACGTCGATTCATTTGTCGAGGTTGTAAACCATTGTAGCGCGACGCCATAGCTTCAGTGTATTATATCCTGAAGCATAGTTGGGCACATTTCAGGCACTTGGGGAAAAATAATAATGCGGTACAAAAGCTTAAATTGTGTTGAAATCGAGAACAATGACCCACCTGACAAAAATTAACTCGTGCAGGAATGCCAGCTAACCTGCTTTCAATGCAAAACCTGATCCTCAATAACCCTGAAAATGTGTTACTAGCGAGCTAGTCCGCTCATCCCTTTGTTAAATCCCACAGGGTGATTATTCATCGATTCCGAGATAACGGGAAGGCTTCCATCTATGAAATTGGACGAATGGGTGCAGTACAATACGAACTGCGTACCTTTAATGGTTTGAAGCCTGGGGGCGTAACGGGGATGGAGTGGGAGGGCACGTAAATACGAAAATATTGTAATAACCATTGTTAGTGTTGTCGGCATCGTCTGTCATTGGACGGCCAAACTTCGGACAATGAGAACGTGTATACTGACGTACGTGCCTAGATACACGCTAGTGTCTCACGATAAATCTAAACAACGTTGCGAAAAATAAACCAACTGTAAAAACAAAGCAAAATAGACAAACTGGTAAAGCGGCCACCAAGTTGAGAGTGGTTCGGCCCTTCAAAGAAGTGATGTCAACACACCAAAACTAACTAAATAAAACAAATTACAACAAAATTAAAACCAAACCAAAAACATATAAAGAGGTGACAAAGCTGAGAGTGGCTCGGCCTATAGGCAAAAGGTAGTAGCAGATGTTGAAAACCAATTTCTTGTTGACGGGGCACTTTACTACACATCTTCACGGTAGTGGAGTTGAGTTAATACACAATTTATAAAACAGGAGTGATATCATATCAAAAACCAAAACTGGTAAATGGGCCGCCAAGTTCCGAATGGTTCGGCCCTTCAGAGCATCACGGTGATATTAAGACATCAAAACATTCGCTAACTTAATCGGACCGAATAATACTTTGTACGTTAAAGGAAAACTTGAACATTGCTACCGAAATTAGCAATGTTCTAGTTAACCTTTAACCTTCGAACTATTAAGCGGTGCGATTAACTTGGCGAATGTTTTGGTGTGTTGAGATATCACTCCTTTGAAGGGCCGAACCATTCGAAACTTGGCGGCCCCTTTTACCAATTTTGATTTTTGATATGATAATGCATTTACTAGCACGTGAGTTGCCCATATAAAAAAAATTTTTTTTTTTTTTAATAAGGCTAGTAAGTGGAGGTTCAAATCCAGGGATGAAAACGAGACAACTGTTGATAATGTTCAAAAATAAGTCAGACTTGACGTCCATATAGTCCAGAGTAAATACTACAACCGCTGCAGGAGCCTGACAGCACACTACCTTAAAAGGAGTTTTTCTTTGATGTTTCCCATCAGAATAGCATGAACACGTAGTTGGGCGTAGCTCTGCCACTGCTCAGACACCAAGACCACCAATATCATCAATTTAATTTCTGTGTTCAACTTGTTTATTTGTCGTCAAAGACTTCCAGTCTTATCAAAAATCTAGCTAGTGGGTTGAATTCTAGCAAAAAAAGGTTGGTCTGTGGATTGGGATTGGGATTGGGCTATGGATTAGGTTGGGCTGTGGCTGTGGACCTTGGTTTGGGCATTCAAGGTTTATGTATCGATTAAAGATATCGATTGTTTGGAGGCAGTACAGTGACAATTTACACGTGGTCTACCGGGTCTTCGTGGGTTTTCCGAAGGTGAGCGGTTAACAAGATTAGGGCTGCAGCCACTTGAGTTGCGAAGTGTGGGCTGATCTCTTGCTGACTTTTCGTATCGTACGGGGATTTTTGTCGGTTGACCTTCCTTTTTTCGAGCTTTCTCCAGGAAAGAGTGCCAGAGGTCACACCTTTAAGTTATTCGTCCAGGGATCGCGAACGGAGTGCAGAAAACATTTCTTTGCTCTTCGAGTGGTCAAACCATGGAATTCGCTTCCGGAGGATGTGGTCAGGGCTCCGTCAGTCCATGTCTTTCGTAAACTTTTACAGCGTCTACCACTCACTTGTTACTTGAAACGTACTTACTAATCTTATTTTAGTTTATGAGCGGCGTTAGTGGCCCTGAGCCCTGCCGTTATGCTTGCCTTGTGGCTAAAGTTATTATTATTATTATTATTATTATTATTAATAATAAAAAAAAACGTAAAAATTATGTATCAAATACGATGAACTGCGACAAACGGACACGATGAGGTGAAAGCAGACTACCCGGTGAGTGTTTTAAGCCAAACAGCTTGAAAATTGGTGCATTAGTTACGGAGGATTCACGATTTCAAATTGCGATTCACTCAGTCTTGGAGGGGCGAAAAACTGACATTGCAAATGACGTAGCGTGCAGAGCGGCACCGTTCGCAAGTGACGATTGGTGCATCGGAAATCATAGATAAAAATGTCCAGGTGTCAAGACTGTGAAAATGTAATTAAAACAAATGAAGGGGATATAGTGAACTGTTCCGAATGCAAAGGAAAATACCATTACAAATGTGCGGGACTGGCAGCGACGACCGTAAAAGCGATGGGAAAGTCTATAAATAAATGGAAATGTAAGCGTTGCAGACCCGGCAGAACAAACTCAACCAAATCTGATAAAGATGAAAAAACAAATACCAACAGTGAAAGCTACTCTAGCAGTGACGAAGATGTCGACAACAGTGACGAAGAAAAAACGGCCGGGAAAATAAAAAGCAAAACAAAAAAAGAGCAGGAAGCTAAGAAAACAGAAATAGAGGAGAAAAAAAATTGGCAAAATTCGAGGAAAGAGATATGGCCATTGCGAGAATTGAAAAAACACTGCTG